>CM039122.1:2900022-2911210 GCA_022036555.1 Microstegium vimineum | reverse complement strand
TCATGGTGCGATTGAACAACGAAATATACGCTCCAAACATAAGGAAGAATGATAGCATCATAGTTTCCGGGAACTACTATCTGCATAGCATTAGTTCATTCCTCACTGAGCAACTCAATTAGCAATACCAGCAGCCACTAGCATGACAACCGAAAAGAAAATTTAGCAACAGCAAAGCAATATTCACTCCACTAGTTCACTAAGCACAAGTAAAAGCTTTGAAGGCGCACAGTACCAGGTCTTCCATCTGTCCCAGAGTTCCGCTCGACTCTCCATCAACGTCCATTTCCCACGGGAACATCTTGGTTGAGCTTTGGCACGGCAAAGGGGGCTACGAGCACAAGCCAAAATCAGCAACTATTCAAGCTGCGTGGAGCCTCGCAGTATGATCGCTTACCACTTGAATTGGGGTAACCTGGAACCAATCAGTGCCTGGGTATCAGCGGCTACGGTGAGCGGGCGGCCCTGTCGCCTAGCCGTGCCCACGCGGCGCACCGGCCACGCCCGCCCGTAAGCCCTGTCGACCCCTCCTCGATTTGGCGCCGCGCCGCCCCCAGTGGCCCTCTCTTTGATGTGACCGAGCCGCCGCTGCCTGAGCCCCGATGTGGCCGCTCCGCTGCTCGATTTGGCCGGAGGCCGGCGCTACGATCGATTCGGCGAGCTGCGGGTGGCGTGATGCTTAGCCCACGGCTAGGGCCACATGGACTGAACTGGGATGGCGCGGGGCGTTGGGCGGCGTCGGCGACTCGGCGTCCCAGCGACGCCGCCGATCGTGGCTTCCTCCAAGGAAAAGGAAAAAAAAAAGTAAAATGGCGTTTCGTCGTTGGGCCATATCATCATGATCGAACGAACGCTCGGCCCAGCCCAGACCTGAGGGCGTCATCACCCCTGGAATAGAGTATTTTGGTCTTTCTAGTTTTTTTTTTCTTTAGTGAAGCATTATTCGATGAGTTTTTTTGGGGAACAGTAGGATTTTCATTTCATTCATTCAAAAGAAGTACGATTTTTAATTGGATAGAGATAAAGTTCATGAGTATGGATTATAAAAATCATAGCCAGTGGCGTAGCCAGGATTTTAATTTAGGGTGGTCCGATTTAATATAGTTTTTTTAATAATATAGTTTTGCTAACATGTAAGTAAACATCTTTGATTTTTTGCTACAATGCATAGATAAGCTAGAACCAATGAAACAAAAATATAGTGATTTTGATGACCCCTGATTCATTTTAAGAAAAAAATAGTTGTTTATTCTAGTGTATGAATGAGCTGATATCGAAGTTGAATGAAGTTCTATCAAACAGTCCTAAATATACAATTTAATGAAACATAATACAAATCTATATCTATATCTATATCTATATCTATATCTAATAATAAAAAGGCAAAATTTCTCCCTCCATTACTTTTTGGCTCGGCTCTCCTAATCCGATTCGTACACATATTGTGTTCCGTTACAACACACGGGCATGTTTACCGGATAAAGTACAAAGTCCGATTTCAATATGTATTGAGTTCCGTTGCAACGCACGAACATATTTGCTAGTATATTTTAAAGTCTTACAAGTACCTTTTAAATATAAATATTTATGTACTTTGCTCAAAATTTTAGGGTGGTTCGTGGTCCACACGGACCACCCTCTAGCTACGCCACTGATCATAGCCCGAAAAAAAAGATTTTTTTGTTTATTATTATGCATATGTTTTTCTATTGTAACCGTGCTTATTGTATTATGCTTATCGTAGGATCGTCTCTCTAATAGTCTGACTTAGAGGTAGCTGACTGAGTAGTGTAAAAAGTAAGAAGCTAATACAAAGCAAAAGATAATTAATCAAGCACGTTTCCTAAGACTTCTCTCTCACGACACAATATCTGCTGCTCACGTTTGCTAGCTTCGAGTATTGTTACGATACCTCCAACAATAACCTATGAGTTGTGATTCTAAGCATACTATTTCATATTTTAACATATAAAAGATAAAAGCTTTATGTTGATCAGAGTTAGTCTCATGTGCACACTCTAAAATTATATAAGGTTATCATATTGAGATATTTATATTGTATAAGTTATCTATTAAAAGTTAATATTATTAGAGAA
Organism: Microstegium vimineum; assembly: GCA_022036555.1. NCBI lineage: Eukaryota > Viridiplantae > Streptophyta > Magnoliopsida > Poales > Poaceae > Microstegium > Microstegium vimineum. The sequence goes on along the minus strand of CM039122.1, from coordinate 2,909,114 downwards.
GCTATCTTAGAGCTAAAGTAACTAGCTTATAATATTGAGAGTACCCTTAGGTTGTGTTATGTTCTAGTAAGTACTCCCTTCGATCTATTTTATCTGGTGTATACATATATCAAGATTCAAACTTAAAAACTTTGATCTATAATTAGACTAATGATTTTTAAATATTATAACACAAACTTTATACCATTAGATTTGTAAAAAATTATACTATCCAATGATTATATATTTATAAACACAAATAATATAATATAAAGTAAATGAACGATTAAAGTGTAATTTAGGAGGTCGTGTCATCCTAAATTGTGCCAGATAAAATGGACCGGAGGGAGTAATAAGGATATCTGGTGTTTGGTTGAAGGACATCGTGGACAAAATCACCCCAGAGAGAATATTTGATATGAACATCACTCAAATGTAAGGCCTAGGGCAACTAGGATCAGCGCGAAAGTTCAAGTAGCAATAGAGGTCCAGTCCAACTTAAGTTGAAGTCTATCTCAGATTTTAGGAGCCGTCCTAATTAAAAACATCAACGAAGAGGATGACCTATAACAGAGAGAGGGAATGACACGTGTGCTCTACTTAAGGTTGGATTGTCCAACGGTATACCAACGTTGATGTTAATATTCCCTTAATAATCTTCCCTCCAACTAAACACCAAGATAAAGCCAGCATATTTTTTTTCCGGAGTGGATCTATCACGTCAAAGACAGCTGCAAGAAGCGTGACGTCACGGACATCGAGCTGGCTCCGCGATGTCCACAGCGCGTGCGAGGAAAAGAAGAGTCTTCTACATGAGTGCCATTAAGAAAGATCGCAATTACACCGAAGTCATTAAAAAAGATAGCCGCACACAGGTAACACCGCTCTAAACTTTCTTGTCATCCTTGTCATTTCGTCCGCATTGCCATCTAATGGTGTCAAACAAACATGTAAAATGTCCACTTTACCCTACAGTGGGTCCCGTTTATCAGCCACCCAAACCTTCTCTTTCTCTTCTCTTCAAGCCGTGGACAGGAGTTGGAGCAGTTTCCCGGTGCGAGGGCGTGCGTGGAGGCGCCGGCGAACGAGTGTGCAGCAGCAGCCACCATGACCGACGAGGTCCATAGGCAAGAGGGGAGGCGAAGGACAGAGACGGAACGACGGAGCTGTGGCCGATTGCAGCGGGAAGGGCCCTGCTGCTCGGCCAGCAACAGGTGCAGTGGCCAGAGAGGCACTGCTGCAGGCAGTAGCTGCCGCTCGGCAGCGCTCCAGTGGCCATGTCTCGGCCGCTCGGACGCTCGCGGATGGACGTGAGGGCCAGCGGGGCCCGGGCCGACGACTCGCAAGGACGCTGCTCGGCACGGCGGGAAGCCGGCCTGGCTCGCTCGCGCCCGTGCGCACAACAGCAGCCGGGCACACGGCGCGGCTCACGCGGGGTTTCGCGCGCACGCGCCGGGGCGCGCTTGCGCCGGTGTGCCGCGCAGGGATCGAGGCGGCACAGGGAGGAGGAGGAACGCGGCGGGTGCGAGGAAGGAGGAGGAGCGCAGCACACCCCGGCCACAGCGGGCGTGCGGGTGAGCTCCGCCCTGGCCGCCGTCGGGAGCTCCGCCTCGGCCACAGCGGCCCCTACTGGCAGGCGCACGCGAGGGCACAGGCGAGCTCCACCATGGTCGGCCCGGGGGAGCTCTGCCCCGGCCACAACGGGCGCGCGCGAGGGCGTGAGCGAGCTCGACCCCGACTGGCCGTCGGCGAAGGCACGGGTGAGCTCTACCCATGCCGGCGCGGCGCGGGTGACTTCCGCCCTGGCCGCCGCCGGGAGCTTCGCCCCGGCCACAGCGGGCGCAAGCGAGCTTGGCCCCGACCGGCCGCGGGTGAACTCCGCCCCGGCCGGCCGCCGCAGGTGAGCTCCTCCCCGTCCAGTGCTGCGCGGGCGAGCCGAGCACCCCCCCCCCCCCCGGCTGGCCATGGGCGATCTCCTCCCCGTCCGGTGCTGCGCGGATGAGATCGAGAGTGAGAGAGAGAAAGAGACGGGATAGAGATGAGAGAGGTATTATGGACCACTACAGTGACCGGTCCTACGTGTAAGACCTCGTAAACGGCTGAAAATGAATGACATACGGATGGAATGACAAGGGTGGCAAGAAAGTTCAGAGCGGTGTTATCTGTGTGCGACCATCTTTTTTAATGACTTCAATGTAATTACGATCTTTTTTAATGACACTCATGTAAAAGCCTCAAAGAAAATATCCAATCCAACATGGCATCGAGGTTGTGTTGTGTCCGTCCGTCCGTCCATCCAGCGGCCCGAACCCAAGCCGGGCCCGCTCGCCATACAGAGCACTCGTATTTCACGCACGTGCCGCTTTGGAGCCGAACGGAACGGGAGCCGCAAGGATAGGGCAAAAAGCAACGGCCACTGTTCCGATCCGCGTGCTCTTCCCCTGTCCCTGCCCGCTGGGCCCCACTCCACCTCGAACGAACCCCACCGCCTCCCCGTACGCGTCCGCGACTCTCTCTCTCTCTCTCTCTCTCTCCGTGGCGCAGCCGCCAAGTCAAGTCTCCTCTCTCCTCCTCCTTCTCCCCCGCCGCCTCTTCCGTTCCGCTCCGTTCGCCAGCCACCCCTACCCACCCACCCACCCGACGAACGAGCCCTTTCCGCTTCCGCTTCGGCGATTTCCCTCTGTTTGTTGCCTGCCTTGCCTTGCCCCTCCAACTAACAAATCCCGAGAGCCTTGCTTGGCCCTTAAGCTTTTGTGGGCGTCGCCGTCAACCCTCGCCGGGACTCCGATTTCTGTTTTTCCTACAGGCTGCCAAAGTCCGACCTTTCGGTCTCTCTCCACCCGTGTGTGTTTGCGGTGGAGGCGGCGATTGCGATGGGCGCCGCGCGGGGAGAGGAGCAGGAGAGGGAGTGCGGCGAGCGGTCCCCGTCGTGGTACGTGAGCCAGGAGGAGATCGAGCGCGGCTCGCCGTCGCGGCGGGACGGCGTCAGCGCGGTCAAGGAGGCTGAGCTCCGGGCCACCTACTGCTCCTTCATCCGCGACGTCTGCATCAGGCTCCAATTGTGAGTGATCGATTGATTTGACTCTGCTTCTCCCTTTTTTTTCCCCAATTTTGCGGGTTCGTCGCTGGCTGTGTGCGTTCGGTTCAATCTGCTATTGCTTGTTCAGTTTAGAACTTCAGATAGATGATATTGTTATTATGCCAAATACGGATGAATTGTACTTTGCTCTGCTCGGTCTTTCACTGACCAAATTGGCCCTCTTTCTGCCATTGCAGGCCGCAGATTACAATCGCCACGGCGATCATGCTCTGCCACCGCTTCTACCTCCGCCAGTCTCACGCCAAGAACGAGTGGCAGGTAAGATATGAGAGCAACTCCAAGAGATTAGCTAAAAATAGATTACAATATCCATGATTTAGCCATCTTCTAAAATAAAATCTCTTACAAGAAACACGGATTCTCCAACAGCCGTGGTAAATTTTCTGATTTCATAGTCAAAACTTGTCACGCCATCTACTGTTTGTTTTAGTTCCACCAATCTCGCCACTAGATGTTCACTGAATCCCCGTGAAATCAGCGTGCGATAGCGGATGGCGAGCATCCCAGGCTTGCTTTTTCTAGCAAGCTGAAAAGATGGAATAGCCTACTAAGTATTTTGGAAACCTAGATAGCATATCTGTTGGAGTCTATCTTATATCACAAATTATCTAAAATGGGCTTAAAATAAAAAATACCCTTGGAGTTGCACTGAGCAGGATAATTATATAATAATAATAATGCATGCCTACTTACTTGCCTGTTACCCTTGTGGCAGCATCCACCAAATACTCCTCTGATGAGAGGTTTTATACGCATCCTGCACATTAGTCTCTGGAGTAAACTAGCACTGTTAATTATTGTTGCTTTGCTTTAATGAACATAGGGTATACTGTAACCACTCGGCAAAGCCGGAAAGAGGGGTGGGTTTTTTTTTTCTGTATATACATGACCTGATTTATGTAGATTACGATTGGTAGAGAATGTATAGCACTTGCCTTATCTGAATCCACCAATTCAGGGGCCAAACCATTATTTATCACTAATGAATTATGACAATTCATCCTTAAGTTATTTGCTTGCCATATACTATAATGTACTTATATATATAAGTGCTTCCTTAAATGATTGAGTAACCGAAGGAGAAATGTTCAATATCGTTCACATTTCAGTAAAATATAAAATGAATCCTATACTCCTATTATTTTTCAGCAGAGCCCCTAACTAACTTTTTTCCCTTTATTTTCACGGAGAGATTAACTAATTTCTTTTTCTTGTGTAGATACAAAATATTTTTCATTATGGCTATCAGACCCTAACATTACCTGACTATGTATCTTTGCTGGGGGTTGGTCCAGGGTAGTGTGTGTCATAAGAAAAACACAAAAGTGTGTGGGTCTACAGATATATTCAAGGTGGTTTCATTTGAAATATGCCCACATGTGTGTACTTCACTCGGGTACACATTAAGTGGTGCACTGGTCGCTTGGGTGGTATAAACTGCCATGATGCTTCTTCTTTTTTTTAAAAAAAAAAAAGAAAGAAAGAAAGAAAGAAAAGCTGAAACATGAGTTTTTAATCGTTCCTGAGGAGTCGAGCAGTTTTACCTTCACAAATAAGGGGTCTGGGTGTGAGTTCTAGTTAAAGCAATTTACCTGGAGCACCTAAATTGCAATCATGGACGAAGGTGTCATTCTTTTGGAGCAACTTTATCAAACTCGAAGCAGCACTTTCTAATAATACTCGTATCAGTAAGTATTAGCAACTTGTTGTACTACTATCTAATTACTTTGTAGCAAATTGTATCGAATTTAGGCTCTATATATATTCTTCTTTGGGCCATGAATATGTCTCCCCTAAAATACTGCACGCACTTCAGTGCTCTATTTTCAGCAATACAATTTTTTACCATTTCCTCCATTCTCTTGGTTTGCTAACAGTTGAAGATTAATTACCTACCAACCCTCTGTTGTTGTTTTTCAGACTGTTGCAACTGTTTGTGTATTTCTTGCTTCAAAGATGGAAGATACACCTTGCTTATTAAAACACGTGATCATTGTGGCATATGAAACAATGTACCACAAAAACCCTGATGCTGCTAAGAGAATCCACCAGGAGGTATCTAATTTTCTTCACCTTTTGCACTATTATTACTCCTTGACACTTGGCCTGTTGCTTTTGTATTTTTTTATTTGATTTATTTATTTACTGTGCAACTTTTGTTTTCAATAAAAAGCAGGAATTTCTTGCAAAGCAGAAAGCACTGATTTTGGTGGGGGAGACACTATTGCTTTCAACCATTAGGTTTGATTTCAATATACAGCATCCTTATGAACCATTAAAGTTCGCTCTGAAGAAACTGGGGATTGTCCAGAAGGAACTGAGACAATCTGCCATGAGTCTCATTAATGATACGTAAGTTCTTTGAGCTATTTCTGTTAAATATTCTTCTTGGAATTGGCAATCTTGTTTTTTCTCCCCTCTGAGCTGGTTCAACACTTATACATGCAGACTTCCGACTACTTTAGTGTTGCAGTTCAAACCACACTACATAGCTGCTGGATCACTATGCCTTGCTGCCAAATTTCATAACGTTAATCTTCCCCAGAATGAGATAATATGGTGGCATCTGTTCGATGTTGCTCTAGATCCGTTGAAAGGTACACATCAGACGAAGTTATTTTCTTTTTACCATTCACTGAACTATATCAGTTATGTATTCTCAGTGCGGACTTTCCTGGCATTTCTGATAATCAAATACATTTGCAGCTGTTGTGCATCAAATGTTTCAGTTATTTAAGAACAGAGCCCCATGCTCCATGGGTCCTGTTATCAAGCCAGTAGCAACTTCAAGTGCAATGGATAAACATCAGATCAAGCCGACTCCAACTCCAGTGGATAAGCATCAGATCAAGCATATTCCAACTCCAGCTCCAATGTATAGACATCAGATCAAGCCGATTTCAACTCCAATTCCAACTCTGATGGATAAACAGCAGAGCAAGCTAGAACCAACACCGATGGATAAACAACAAATGATGCTAGCTCCAACTCCGATGGACAAACAGCAGATCAAGCTGGCTGCAGCTCCAGTTCCGACGGATAGATGGCAGATAGTAAGCACCACAGTTCCTGCTCTGAGGGACACGCAATCTTCAAGGAGAAGTTTTAGTAATGGCAATACAGAAGCTTCTAGATGTGTGCCTGCGAGCAGTTCATTCAACATGAAGCCCTTAGGCAGGTCACCAAGGAATGAAGGGAATTGGTACCGAGGAAAGAATCAAGAGAATTCGTATTGGCGAAGACACATAGACCATAACTTGGAGCAGAGGTTAGAAGAACGGTCTAATCAGAGGACTCTGAAGTCTGATCTTGCTTACGTTGTTCGTAGTGGGCCAAAGGATACAAACGCAACAGAGATCAAGAATCTGACCAGACAGAAGAGAAGAATTCAAGAATGTGGAGGGCTCCCAACTCCAGTTTATATGTCTGATACAAACGCTTGGAGGCAAGTTAGTGGTGTAATTGTTTTTGAAACAACATCACGGCAGAAACAGAAGGTCGAGAGAAGATGAACCATAGGAGTTGCCATTTTTATTTGGTATATATATTAATATATATACTGAGGCTCCTCGGGTCTCTGGTAGACTGCTACTTTGAGATAAAGGTGTCTAACGTGGACGGGTCTGTAAATTAAGTTACTCGTGCACATCAAATGCACCCAGCTTGCACTGAAATGCCATGTTATCTCCATGTACAAGGCTATTTAGTATTATATAGGCACGAATGGATAGTGGTGGAGATAGCTGATTTTGGGCACCTAGTGTCATCTTTTATTTTAGACTGAGCTGTGTGGCTCAAACAAATTTTGTAGTGTATGTATAATTTTGTAGCAATGTCCATGTGTATATTAGGTCGGTGTTCTAATTCTCTTTACATTTTCTCAGATCGTCCAGTGCTATGTACACTGCTCGTCTTTACTGCGAGTTCTCACTTCTAAGTTCGTAATTTTGGTTCATCCTTTTAGTTTGTCTATAGGGAATAGAAAGAATAGTTGTAGCCATTATTGCATTGTACTCCCTTCATCCTAAATTATAAGACATTCCAATCAAAACATCAGGTTTGACCAATAATAATTATATAAAATTATAAAAATTTGTGAAGATTTGTGATATCAAATAACATCAAGTTTGACCAATAATTATAGAAAATTATAAAAAATTATGATATTAAATAGATATACTATAAAAAAATATAAATGTTATAAGTTTAATTAAATTTGAGATAGTTTAATTAAATTTGAAATACTTTAACTCTCTAAGACTAGCTATGTGCCTAGCCGATATCTTAACACCAACAAGAGTGGGCTTCTTCGTAAAAAAAAAAAAAAGAAAAGAAAAAGAAGTGGGGCTATTCGACAGGTGGTGCCTTTGTTTGCTTCGTCAATGCTTTGGCTCACGATTGGAAAGACTAGTGCTCATAGAACGATAGCTCCATGTGCTGGATGATTTTTTTTTTCTCAAACACGCAAGAAAGATGCGCATCATTTCATTGATGAGAGAAAAAAGAAAAACAGTACAAAGACGGGAGAAGAATCCCCCTGCCCAAGGGATACACTGGACTTAGACCAGAGCAACTAGCCTTCAACGACTAACAAGACATGTGACTATGAGACACAACTAGCTTTCCACAACTAAAAAGACATGTGACTATTGGACACAAGGCCAAAGAAACTAGTCTAGCACAGGCAAAGTGATAAAGAGTACCAACAAAAACGTATGGTTGGGGGAATTAACCCATAACAAGCGACCCTGACAACACCTGGGATATTTTTGCACAAGCAGAGCACTATACGACGCATTCATTTGTGATTGTCTGCAACAAAATTGTGATGCTTGGACTTGCACCATTAAAGACACTCATTCCCGTGCTTCCAAGTACCAAATATCCCAGCTCTTCCAAATTCTTTTCCATGGAGCAAAGCGAATGGAGCCACAAACAAGAAAATGAGCTTGAGAATTAACATTAACCTCTCCTTCATTGGTGACCATGAATTGTATACTGAAATCCACTGGGTTGTTGGACACCTAGCCGAATCTTCTTTTTCACATGGTCATCATCATCATCATTAAGCAACCTGATATGCTTCTGCCCTACCTGCAGGGTGAACGTGCCCACAAACAAGAATACATAAGCAAACTGCATCTAGATTTTAAAGGATCATTTCACTTAAACTCGCCCATAAAGTCTGCGATGACTGAAACGAACCTTTTGGGCTCCATCAGTATTGATTGGTCAGATGGAAGTGTTTGGTCCAATTAAACTATCAAACAAAGAATACTTGGAATAGTTTGGGTCTTCATCAAACTTCATGTTGACAACAGTCCCAGGAAACTGCTGTTTGAAAGGTTGAGGATATATGCCACAAGGGGTCTCAGGTGAGGTACTCATCTTTCTCTTGCACACCAAAATGATTTTTATCACCCTGTAAACACAATCCCACAAAAAAGAAGATACATGGTCAAACAAGACTACTCAAGAAAAACAGCTCTGAATGGAGAAAAAGATTAAAAGATTAGACAGTATAAGATACCTGGTATCCCTGCCATGGCAACCTGCCGGAAAAGTGCAGCAGCAGAAGTAGCGGCAACAATGGAAAGGATGCCTCTGTACATTTTTTCGACTAGAAATGCAGAGCAAAAATAAAGGAAAAAGAAAGAAAACACAGAGTGCATGTAAAAGTGGGAGACAATGATGTAAGCAACCATGACAATCTGCTGCCATCGCCTTGTTTTCCATGGCTGTAAATAAAGGAAGGAGAATGACGAGAGGAGAAACAGAATCATGGGGAACAGGGAAGAAGCAGAAAACTACAACAGGGCAACAAAGCATGCACAAATCAATTAGCACAGCTATGCAGGTAAGGAGGGCAAATAAAACATGAAAATTTTGAAGACAGGAATCTCCATAGGCAAAACAGTAAAACTAGCCATCGAGAATCCTTTTTTATAAGGATCAAAAAGAAAGGGATGAAGATCAGACTGTCAGACACATTGCTAAAGTAGAAACCTTCCTC
>CM039122.1:2863152-2899922 GCA_022036555.1 Microstegium vimineum | reverse complement strand
CAGAAAACCAAGTTTCTGTTTCCCTTTGAACTTATAAAGTGCTAGTACAACTGCTTTCAAACTGATCTCTTTTTTCTAAAAAAAAATATATATCTCAAAGTGATATCTTTATGAAAACGACGACATGGAGCAGCAAAACATACAGTACAATTGCTGACCTAAGGATCATCAGCCGGTTCTGGCCTTCTGTTCTAACGCCAGCCTGATACGGTCTCCGACCCCTTTGGGGTCGTAATAATAATCTTCAGGGCCGCTCAAGAAGCCTCTGTTGAGGCGGTTCCTTGGTGCCCCCGTTTCATTGGCACTGCTGTAGAGGCTTCTATGCAGATGGTTCAGCCGTTCCAGCTCCTTTTCTTTGGAATGCACATCAGTGGCCAGGATTTCAGCTTGAGCCTACATGAGAGCAAGAGACAGAATTAAGTTTGAGAAGGTAGGGGCCGCTACCATTCACAAGAGGCAAAGGCCGAGGATATAGAACCGACTTGCTTAGATGTCAACTGCTCAATGAGGCTATGCAGTTGTCTCTCCAGGACCTTCTCTCTTTGTGCTGCATATGTAACAGAAAGGACCGCTAAAATTCATAGATTCACATAAAAGAAGAAACAAATATGACGCAGGCAGCATAACTGTGCTAAGGTATAGGATAGTTTGCCACTTAACAAGGAACTGGGCCAGGTACCACTACTACTCATTCAGATAACACAGTTGGTCACCTCAAAATAGTGTCACAGAAGGCAAAATGCCCAAATTCTGTGATGGAGAGATCTTGATCCCTCCAAACATGAAAACACAAATTCAACAATTGGAGTAAGCTTATTCTTAAAATCATGAGGTGTAACCATGTAGGACAGCATCCTGGATGCCCAATTTATGTGGTCGTATGGTTTACTTCGAACCAATATTATTTGCAACAGTGTATTTCAAGAGAAAATGCCTAGTTCTTCTATGCATTCAAGAACGAGAATTTATAAAGAAAACTTTTCCCTACCAAGTCAACCAATAGAAATTGGATGCTGAGTGCTGTGCGTAGGCAATGATCTACTAGTATACATATATCAGTTGGCTTTTGAAACAAGGCTTTAGCAATTAAACAGATGTCCAATAGGAAAAAATTGCTACTGACACACAAAAAGTCAAACTGTGATTGGAAAAGCATTTCATATGATACAAAACTTAAAACTATTTATGTTAGTCAGGGTTTGGCATCTTTTTCTTACACAGGTAACACAAATGAAAATGGTATTATTTGTATAGCACTTTTGGCCCCTTCACAATCACATGTTTCCATTCATCTTTGCTTTAAAAAAGAATAAGCATGGGGAAATCCAACATGCGGAAAAGTATAAAGTACCAGGAGTGGGTTTCTTTAAAGATTCTTCTTCAACCACAGACCACTCTTTCTCTAATGTTTGCACCTTGTTATCCAATAGTTCCTGTGTGTGAGAATAGTTTAAAAAAATACTCCAACATTGCATTGAGAACATAGAACATAAGAGCCCAAAGAATAACTTACAAGCTCCCTTTTCTTCTCCTCCAAATCTTTTGATTTAAGATTGATCGCTGATTTAGCTTCCAGTAGAGCATTTTCAGCTGTTCCAGAGGCCGCTGTTGATGCTTTATGTTGAGCAACCTCTTGCTCCTTCAGAGCAGTTTCAAACTGTGTCTTCAAATTATGCTCAGTTACTTCCATTTCCTGAAACATTAACATATTCTATTAAAGTGATGTGTGAGGCAGCCTATGCTTTGCATGGAAAACTATATGCCAAAAGGCAAACAAAATAGCATTTGAAAGGATGGCATTCAAGTGAAGAGTACAAGTTAATGAACATCACACATTGCTCAAACATTAGAAAGCTCCACACAGAGTGATTGCTACTTCATGATACTCATCATAGAACAGGACACCACAAAATTCCTCGTAAATGGGTTTAAAGTAATTGCTTACTGAAGCAAAGACAAACTCACAATTTTGTTTTAGAGTATTTATGACCTTGGCCTCAATGTTCAGACAGATTTATCATTCTTGTCAACATATGCGTACGACAGAATGAAGAAACAAACAAATGATGTAGTAGGGTGGTAAGCTTGTGTGCTCAACAAGACTATAATCAAGGGATCTATGATGCAGTTTTGCAAACAGAAATAATAACAATATCGCCATGGTTTACCTATCAGAATTGTTGAACAACCTTCAACCTAATTCTATTTTCACCAATAACAAGACCACTTCATTGAGAAGATAAGTAGTTCATTCATATTTAAGTGTACTTCTTGTCCACCATATCTTAGATATGCTTAGGGATTAGTAGCCTCACAATGGGAAAAAACTGATGATACTTAAGTAACATGAAAAAAAAATGTAATATGCATCATGTGCTTAGTAACACCTAATTTAGAAGAGTATTAGATAGTGGAAAATAAGACGCATAAAAAATGAAAGATGACACAAGGGTAAAACAGGGTTGTTAAATTGTATGGTGGTGTACCTCCAGATTACTCTGAAGCTGACTGGCCTCCATCTGCTTTTCCTGAATTTTCTGTTTACACTCTGATATAGCTTTCTCATAGGCTTCATTTTCTTCTTGGAGAGTTACTCCTCTTTGCTGGGTCTACAGAAAGTTTACAGGATCTGTTATAGAAAACTGCAGAGGAACGAACGCCCAACTATCCTAGTGAAAAAAGAAACCAACTGTAAGTTTCAAGTAATCAAATGAGCAATATAGTTGAACTGTGACCATCCTTGTAGTAAATGTGCCAATAATACAATTGTTATATCAGCTGATTGATTTAGAAAAAATTCCAGCTTTGCAGATTTTTCTTCTTTTTTTTTTAGAATTGCTTTGCAGATTGTTGACAAGTACAAATGTTCATATGCAACTAGTGTCCCTAGGGAACTCGCACCCTGATAAATATTGTCATCGTCATGTCCCATTCAAAAGGATGGACATATACAAACATCATACCTAACTAGATCCAGATCCATGAACTGAGTTTCTGAGCCAGATCAAAAGGGGCTGCTCCAACTTAGTTTCAGTACTGATATTCTCCCATTAACGATTATTATCAGGATGACTTGTCACGCTAAAGAGCATCAAAACGTCCAAGTCTCCAAGAGGAGGAACACAAAGAAAAGGAGGTTAAGCCAAGGCAGGGTTGTGCGCACCTGCTCCTTGGTGGAGGAGTGCGCGTTAAGCTGGAGGGCGAGCGCGGCGGAGGACGCGAGGGAGTGGGCGTGGAGGTGGGGCAGCCGCTGCGCGACGTGCGGCGGGGGCACCCGGAGGCGGAGGTCCTGGATGGCGCGGCGCAGCGAGCCCGCCCGCGCGTCCAGGTCGGCCGCGCGGAGCCGCTGCTCCGGGGTCATGGCGGCCGACGCCGCGGCGCGCGCGTCGTCGTCGTCGGCCTCGTCGTCGCTGCCGCCTGCCCCGCCCACCACGTCTGCCGCCCACGCCAGGATCCCGCCATGGGGACGGACGACGGATCCTCAGGCCTCGCTGCAGATCGTAACTTAGTACGGTGTGAATGTGACGAGGGACGTATGAAATGGTGGTTGATGGCTCTACAGCTCCCCCTCCCCCTTGTATAGATCAGAGACGAGAGATTTGTAAAGGGAGGGAAAGCGAGGAGGGGAGGAAGTCACCTCACCGTCGCCGGTAACCTCTGCCGGCGTGGCGCTGCCCGCCGGCGCGGCGTGCAGCGAGCGATGCGGGTGACTAATGGGCTAGGCCAGGAAGCGAGCGAGTGATCGTGAGGAATGCGTCGGCATATTGGGCTGGGCCGTATCTAGTCTTTGGACAAGGCCTAAGGGAAGTGGGCCAGGCCCATTCCTGCCAGGGATATTCCTTCCATGATTCGGTTCGGTGACTCTGATCTTCCCTCCAATCAATCATTTCTTCCTCTCTCATGACTCTGCTCATGCAACATCCACCACAACACCAGATCCACATCGCAGTCAGTCTAAGTGGTGGCATTTCAAGAGAGAGAGAGAGAAAAAGAAATGCAATCAACGGATCTGAACTTCTGACTTTTGTTGAGCTAGAAGTAGAACTGCTCGAATCACAGCACAAAAAGTCGAGGGGCGTCAACTCGACTGCTGCAGGCTGCTGCAAGAACGAGAAGGCAGCTAGCAATGGCGTATAGTGAAACACTGATGAACGTTTCCTTCCCTTTGTAACGAAGGAATTCTCACATGAATGACAGAGAAATTGAAGCTGTAGAGTAGAGATCAGTTCAATCTTTTACAGAAGAAGAACCAAGAACATCACAACAAAATAAATATAGTAATCCAATCCCGGCTGCTTGATTCATTCACTCAGTTGTAGATTTGCCTCAACAGTCAAACTCTATGACTGTTCGCTAAGAAATCATCGACGACACAGCAAAAAGTAAAGACGACGCCGGCAATGGCACGGCGTCCTTGCACTGCGCGCTATAGCTACTAGCCTACAACAACAGCTCCGCAGGATCTATCTGGCCGCGCGACCCGCGGCGGCCACGCGCGCGGCGGCGAGCGCGTGGACCTGGGCCTGGTAGGCGCAGGCGAGCTCGAGCGCCTCCACCTCGGCGTCGCCGAGCTGCACGCACAGCCGCTCCTCGGCCTCCTCCGCCGTCTCGGCTCGCCTTCGCGCCGCGCCTAGCTCCAGCCGTAGCGCCGCCACCTCCCGCTCCAGCTCCGCGTTCCTCCGCCGCAGGAGCTGGAGCTCCGCCTCGTCGTCGTTGTCCACGCTCTTCTTCTTGTTCTTCGCGCCCGCCGCCCACGACGACGGCGCCGCGGTGCCGATGGAGATGGACGGCACCATCGAGATCAATTGGGTTTGGATGGGAATTGGGATGGACTCCGATCGGGCTGAAGGAGAGAGCTTGGCTTGCCGGAGGGAGGACGGGACGGGAGGTTGCAGCCGCCGCGCCCGCGCGTCGGTTGGTTGGTTTTTGGTTGCTCTGCTGCTGCTCTGTGCTGATGTGGCTTGTGCTGGTGCATCTAGCTGCGAAGAGGGGACGGGTTATTTATCGGTGGGGGAGAGGGCCGGGAAGGCGTCCAGGTGCAGTGCACCGGGGGGATGTGAGAGTGTGAGGACGAGAGCGCTGACGCGGGCGGCATCAGCAGTGACCCCATCGACTGACGGTGACGTGTGAGGTGAGAAGCTTCGCGGGCGAAGCCGAACCGCCGCCGGTCAGCCAAGCCGCCACGGTGGCGGCTGGTGAGCACAGCCGAGCCGAGCACCACCGGTGGTTGAGCAGTGGATTCGATCCATCGGCAGCGCGTAGCCGCTTCGGCCTTCGGCGCGCGTGGACGGTGCTCTTGCCCACGGGTGACGGGCCCACGCCACAAGCTGCTCGACGCTTCGAGCCAACCGTTTCGGTTTCCAATTTTGGTCGCATGCACGATGGAGGTAGTGGCGGTATGAGGCTGGTATCTACGTACTATCTAGGCAAGTTGTGGCATAAGATCATTGTTGTATTGTGAGTGATCGGTTATGACGACGATGGCATATAGTCTCTCACCAAAAAAAAAATCTTAAAATAAATCTAGAAAAAATAAGTTCAAAACACTTGTTTTTTTGGAAAACCAATCTACTTAGGCATGTCGTCTAGGCAGTGGCGGATCTAGGGTGAGGACAAAGGGAGGGCTAAATACTGAAAAGTTTAGAACTATAACTAGAGATTAATTGCAAATTGAGGTTTTGTTATAGAAATTTAGTGGAGAAATCGGACTCAAGGGGAGTTATAGCCCACCAAACCCACCCTTTAGATCTGCCCCTGTGTCTAGGCATTGTGTGTATAACTTCTTTTTTTAGATTAGTTAGTCGTTTTTTGAAAGGTTAGAAGGTGCGAGTTAATCTATTTTTATTTTCTTCAAAGCTAGTGTACTCTTCCTCTTTGTCTAAATTCATAGCAAAAGCTAAATATTTAGAAAAAACAATAAAATTACTGTAATTTAAACTGAAGAGAGTGTACTTACACTGATTTCAACTCCTTCATATATTACTATTGTAGCATCACTGTCGTTGTACCATAGAATCATTTTACTCTCTCATCGCTAAATACACTATGCACCAATAAAACAAGCTTTAGAGGGGCTTCACCAGCTCTAGCTAGGACTACAGTTGTGAAGCTAAAGTGCCACAAGCACAAGATCCTACTATTTTCTTCCTCGTGCTCCTTTCCCTTCATCTCTCTTCTTGTAATTTTTTTTTGACTAACACGTGCTACTTCAGCTCCTAGATAGTAGATGTCATTGTAGACACTTCGGCTTCCATCGTGCTACCTAGCCTCTAGCCACCAGGCTAATCCCAATGCTATGTCATGTCTTGTAGCCACAGTAACACGTTTACACATGCACTCCACATCACATCAATGATAGTCTCATAGTATGTTAGAATAGCTTGCAGAGGTATCGGTTGCCTTATTTGACAGAGAAATGTCAAATAACAAAATAAGCAAGTGTTACGTTGTAGCGAACCACAAAAGGCTCACGCAAATCAATGGAGCGAGTGTTGTATAGAACCGCGCCTCTTACACCAACACAACAATCACTAGTGTGACATATGAAAGTTTGAGTCTATGTGAAAGGTCAGAGGTATTGATCATCATTGTGGGTCGAGAAATACCTAAACTATGGACTTGACATTGGGCCTACAAAAACCGGACTAACACGCTCCACTCCATTTGAACTTTGGGAGAAGGAAGAAATCAGCACGAGCACATTTTCCTTTCCGACTCCAGTTTAACCCGAGCCGTTGATCTCAATATCCAACGGCCAGGCAGCCAGTCAGGAAACGCGCGCGGTGAATGGTGCGGGGAAGCGAGACGTGTCACGTGTGCACGTGCACCGCTGCGCTATCGCCGCGCTGCTGCTCTGCTCCACTCCGCTCCTCTTCGAGAGGCGCACGCCGCGCCACGGGCCCACGGCGAGCCACTCCACTCCCACTCGGCACCGACACCGGCACCGGCACGGCGGCGACATGCTCCCCCTCCTCTCTCCTCCGCTTCCTGGTGCCGCGCCCCGCGCCGGCGCCAGCGTCAGCGCCTCCGTCTCCACCACCGCCAGGCCGGCCGTCATCCTCCCAGTTGCGCCCTCTCCCCCCCTTCTCTCCCTCTTGCCATCTCTCGCTCGTGTACGTGACGCGCGGCGTGTGGTGTCGTCGTAGTGGCGCAGGGGCTCGGGAACAACACGGGCGACTACGCGCGGCTCGCCGCGGCGCTACGGGACGACCACGGCCTCCCCGCCGCCGTCGTGGCGCGGGTCACCCGCCCCGACTGGCTTCGCAACGCCGCCGGCCTCGCCGACGCCAGCTACTGGCGGGGCACACTCCGCCCGCGGCCCGTGCTCGACTGGTGAGTGCAGAGTGCTGACCCCTCCCCCCTCCAGCCCTCCTCACGGACGCGGTGCTTCTCCGGGGTCAGTCAGCGTCGCGGCCGGCGTTTCACCAAACACCTTGCCTTCGTTGCGCTGCAGGTACCTGAAGAGGGTGGATGACGCAGTGTCTGAGGCTGGGCTATGCGCACCAGGTTTGCATTCCTTTCCTCCAGTCCTGTAAGAAATCTAGAAATGCTAATGGTGATTAGTGACTAACTAACTACTTGCAATTGCAACATTAGTGTGTGATGTGTTCATGTCTATCTGGATGAAGGCTTTGGTGTATAGGATATGCTGTCGAAGGCCATACATTACCTACTGAAATTTAGTTGTTAACAATGCAAGTGCTAAGCTGCTGAACAACATGAAGTTAAGAAGAGAGTTATCTTAATTCTGAACTCTTTGCTACTTGCAGGGGTGAAGATATCATTGATAGGGCATTCAGCTGGGGGCTGGCTTGCGCGAGTGTACATGGCGGAGTTTGAGGCTTCCGACATAAGTTTACTCCTCACCCTTGGCACTCCTCACTTGTATGGTTTCTTTTAAGACGCTTGTTGTGTGCTTGTACTTACAAATTCTGATGGTGGTCATCCTTTTCTTTTCCTCAATCATGTTTGAAGTGAACTAGTCTATGATTAATGGCTTAGTGTTTATGCTCGTGTTTATTCTAAAAAAATGGATGTGGTTCTTATCTTGTCAATAGGAAACTGAAGAAAGTTGACTTTATTAGTCCCTGATGTACCATTGTTAGACTGCTTAGGATAAATACGCCCAGCTCATCTTTTCCCCATTTACACCTCTGCAGCTATACACTCAATCTAGCTGTATCTGAAACTGTTGAATTTTAGTAACTCTTGCAAGGCTAGAATTGCCACTTGATATCATGGTAGAAATATTGAGAAACATAGTTTCGAAATCAAATGCAGAGCATACACATGTATTTGAGTTTTGACATCCTTTGCCTTTATTTTCTCTAATCATTAGGCCTCCTCCAAAAGGTGTACCTGGGGTAATTGATCAGACTAGAGGACTATTGAACTACGTCGAGAAGAATTGTGCTCCAGCAGTTTATACATCAGAATTAAGATATGTGTGCATTGCTGGAAGGTACCTTTCTTCAGGCTATGTTTTCAGGGTCTTGCTGCTTCCACATTGATTCACTATTAAACTTTGGTTTGGTTTGGATTACATTATGTTTCCTTGAGGATGCATAACTGCTGAAGAAAACGTAGTATATGTTTGGGAATGTTGGTATCATCAGTGTTTACTTCATCAAAAAAAGAGAATTTAAAAATCAAGCTGGCAGATTCTTTTAGGTTGGCTAAACTTGTCAATTCCTCCTGAAGTTTAGTCCCACAGAGCATACATTTTTCTGAGTTTGAAGTTTTAACAAATGAGATAGGTGCAGATTCTAGCATGTCCCTGTCTTGTGACCACATACGTTCATGTGTCATGCCATCTCTTGATTGTATCGCAGGTACATTCAAGGTGCTCCTCTTCTTGGGAATTCCGCAGTTGCTTCCGATGAGATCCTTGCAGTTGACAATCCTTCAGAAGGAGGTGAGGCTGTTATTATCAGTGGGAATGACAAATCTACTCCATCAGGTGTCACATGGAGATCCCGGTTTGTTGGGCAAGGGTACAAACAGGTATAAAACCGTAATAGTTTGTGAATCGATTGCGAAACAAAACCATTTGACATCAAATTCACAATTAGGTTTGTGGCCGAGCGGATGTGTGGGGCGACGGCGTTGTTCCTGAAATGGCAGCGCATCTGGAGGGAGCACTGAACATAAGCTTTGACGGTGTGTACCACTCTCCCGTAGGCTCTGACGATGAACAAAGGCCGTGGTATGGCTCTCCGGCAATCCTCAAGCAGTGGGTGCATCACCTTCTCAGCTGAGAGGACATACAAAAGCTCGTTGCCGGAACAGAAACTGGAATGTGTCCTACGTCTGGCATGCCACCAGGCCCACCGAAGGGGAACTTTTTCTCGGCCTGAAATTGAGGGGCATGATATAGCATCCGTAAATCCCGAAGGGGCAATTTTGTGTTGTCAGCTTCTGTAGATAATTTAACCTGAGGTCATTTTGTCCAAAATATATTGGACGTGGTATACTTCTTTGTCAACGCATCAGACTAGAATTTCTTACTGTATGTATAGCGTATTGCATTGCATCGGTCTATATGTTACCGAGGATAATTCAATTCCTCTGTTAACCAAAAGCTCTCACAAGAACAAAGAATATTTTGTAAGCAACAGAACTATAACTGGCAGAGTCAATATAGTCATATGCAGCTGTTTTTTTTTTCTGTCCAGGCATCTCACGATGACAACAAAGAGTGAGAGCAGCGCAAACAAGCATAACAGGTTGCAAACTGAGTAACGCAATGCCAAATAACAGGCTGCAAACTGAGTAGAACTCTAAAGAACGCAACACCAGTTCACGAATCAAAGATACGGATGAACGTGGACTAAGAAGATTTGCCATTAGCAGACTAAACATTTCCCACATCAACGTGCACGCCAGTGCCCAAGAGCAACGGGAACACTGGGAATCCTTTTTACATGCATCACACCCCAGACCCAACTGCTGAACAAAGTCGTAAGTCTTAATGCCATCACACGATTTCAGTTTAACTACCTAGTGAGACTTGGACTTGACATGGATCACAAAAGACACCATCCAAATAAAGCCATAAACCAAGGCGCTATCGCTGGCTCCACACACTGTTCGCTAGTTCTTCTTCGGTGGGAAGTGCGGGCGCAGTAGCTTCATGATCTCGAACATCCCAATCCGGTCCCTCCCACCAAACAAGCTTTTGAGTGTGGCATCACAGTTGATCTCGGTTTTCTTGGCTGGGTCCTGCAAACCATGCAGAGCTTTTCCTTAGTTCAGGATACAAAACTGATTGATGCAGACAACTATAGTACCTTGGTATAACAAGGCAGAAAGTGAAAGCAAGTTACAGAGTACTCTGCAAAGTGCAAACTAACAAAGAAGCAAGGAGGCTAACAGGCCATACTAATTTATTTTTCTGCAGCAAGTAGAACTAACATAGAGGAATTGCTATAAAAGTGTTTCATAAATACACAGACAAGATTCAATAGTCCAATATTGCCTTCAGGATCACATATCCCAACAACAAAGTGCAATTTTAAGTCAAGCAAACATCTACAGCATGCTTTAGAAGGCGCATCTGAACATACAAAATACATTATACCTGTCAAATACATTATACTGCAAGAACAGTAAGACCTCAGAAGATACCTTCACAATGCACTCAAATTTGAATGTCCAGATATTAATAAAAATGTTACTCTGTTTCTTAAAACTCTTCAGGTATTTTATAGATCCACTAGAGGTGGAACAGAACAACCCCAGAAAATCAACAGCAGCACACGACAGGTCGACAGCTTGTTAATTTGTCAAAGCACACAAATACACCTCAACACATTATGAGTCATCTAGTAACGAAGTTGAGCAACTGATTGTACCAAAGGAGCATCACATGAATCATGAAAGGTAACTGACTGGCCTACCACTAAAAAGGTGTGGATGACCTTACTACTAAAAAGGAAAGGTGACCTGAGCGTTTTAGTTTTAGGGTTACCCAACACACTTGGGTAAAAAAAAAACGGAGTACAAAATGGCGTCCGCCTTTGTCAAATATTCGTCATCACTAGGTGCACTGGACTTCCCTTTCCAAAACCCAAAACCCCGACCTTGCCAATAGAATCGGTAGCACAGGCGAAACCCTAACCAAACCCCACCGAAATGGATTTCCTCACCCCAAAAATCACATTCCAACCTACCATAACACAACGACACTATTCCGTACATTAGTTTCTAGCAGGACACGACGAAACGATAGGAAATGGCAGCTAGATTAAACAAGTCAACGCAGTCAAAAGCGAAGCGAGAGGTTCTAGAACCGACCGACAGGAGGAGGGGCGAGCGGAAGGTGAGAGCAACCGGCAACGCGATACCTGCAGGCCGCGGGCCTTGATGTGGGCCCAGACGAACTTCATGGCCTGGGAGCGTGCGACCTCGGGCGCGCCGCCGGCAAACCTGCGGAGCTCTTCGGAGACCGGCAGCGGCTTCGTGATCCCGGTCGGTGCCCTCGGTTTCGTTGACCCCGCCTTGGTCTGCTTCTTGGCCACCGCCGTCTTGGTCCCCGCTGCCTTGGCCGTGCCCGCCGCCGGGTACATAAGGGAGAGGGACCCGCGGAAAACCCTAGCCAACGCCGCCATCTCCGTGGGGATTCCTCCTCGCACGCGCGCTTGTTTCGAGGATTGGATTGGAAATGGAGGCGAGGAGGGTTTTGGGGAGGTTTAGGGTTACGGATTCCAGCGGCCTCCACCGGCTGACCCTTTTTGTATTTGGACCCTGAGTGGGGTGGGGGGGGGGGGGGGGGGGGGGGGAGTGGAGACCAAGGAAGAGGAATGGAAGGAAAACTAAGGTTTTTACATCTAGGACCTTGTGCTTGTTTGGATTTAGCACTAATTTCTTTCTGCGACTGCAAGTGGGGTCCACTCCGTAGAGCAACGGTCAAGCACTGCTGCACTGACCAGTGACCAGTGACCAGCGACAGATTAGGGGGGTTTATGGAATTTATCACGCGCGATTGAACAAATATTCCACTTTGCGAACAAAAACATAAAAAATGTGGGTTCTTCGGACCTGTGCTGAAGACATTCAAATTTTCGAACAAAAACATAAAAAATGTGGGTACTTCGGATCTGTGCTGAAGAGCTTCAAATTTTCGAACAAAAACATATAAATGTGGGTACTTCGGACCTGTGCTGAAGAGCTTCAAAAAATTTGAAGCTACAGCTATGTGTGGTCAAGCTATCTTTTTCTTAAATTTAACTCAAAACACAGATTGGGATTTGAGACTCCCTTAGGAACACGGCAATTTTTTTTATGTTTCCATTATGCCTATGAAAATGAACTGATTCTTTATCTGGCGAAATTTCAAATTTCTTTTCCACTCCTGTTTTTCCAAAGGGGACCATATGTTGCATCGATGCTAGATGCTAGAGCTGAAGTTGTACCAAGCAGATAATTCAACAAACAAGCAGCTAAAAAAGAACTAGTGAAATGAACGCCGAGTGCTACAAAAATGGAGACGTTCTGCAAATAAAGGGGAAAGTGTCACGATGTTCAAATGATGACCTCCATTGCACAGCAAAATTGTAATTTCCAGAACAATGTTTGCTTTATCTGAAGAATTGTGTAGAACAATGTTTGCTTTTATCTGAAGAATTGTGTACAACACACAGCGATTTTATTTTGATTGGTACAGTTAGCTACCAGACAACACTTTTCGGCTGAGTAAAACAAATTCTCAGCTTTTTGTTTATGTAGCCAGCTAAATGAAAAAAAAAATATAGTCAGTTTCATCATTCCTTTCTTCAATATTTTAACCATCTTGTTTGTAGCGTTACTCAAAAATGGGCAGATCCAACGGCTTATTCTTTGGCAAGTCTTCAGAGTCTCTTGAAGATGATGATATGGACAGCACAGAGAAGGCCTTTGCTTGGGATTCTTTATCCATGTCCAAGAAGAAGCGATGCCTACCAGGAGCATAGCACAAGAGTTTTTCAGAGTCAGCAACAAGAGGGCTAAACCACTGAACGAATGGATTGTATGGTATCAAAGGAACATGCTTACCATCTGGAGTCTGATGTCAATTCTGGGTGGAAAGCAGTTGCAAGGATGTTCCCTTTCCGTACTGCAACAATTACCCGATCTTTTGAATACACTTCTTCCTGAGAGTATATTTCTGGTCAGTTGACAGAGGATAAGAAGGCCTCAGGTGACCACAAGATTACCAACTAGTATTTTTGTTTTTTTTTCTAAACAATAAGAAAAGACTTAACCAATTTCCAAAAGGCACGATCAGGTGAACACATGTCACGCAGAAACACAAACCAATTTACAAACAAAACCACTGTGACAGGGAAGTCCATTTAACGGATGCTTTAGCAGACCAGTAATGCCCTAAAGTGAGGGAGACAGAAGATAAATGTGATCGAAGTACTAATAGTTCATTTGTCTCAATATTTGAGTTGCAATGGGTAAAATTATATCATTTCAGATGTCAGAGCCAGTTAGAATAATAAGAAGGACTACACAAGAAGGCAGAGACCACATGTAGAATCAGCAAGTTATATGTAGGTATGCCCACATCTCTAATCATAGTTCATAGCACCATCCTGTAGCTGCTTTCCCAGAAATGGCCATATCCACTGGCTCACTACTCATTAAAGAAGTAAAGGCAACTATTAAAATGAGAGGAAATAATGGGCACTCATCCTAAAAAGCCAGTTTACTAGAAATATATAAGAAGTTCAGAACTCAGTTTGGCCATTTGCAGACAATTGCATTTTATATAGTAAAAAAAAGCAATATACAAACCTCAGTACCCTCCCCAAATGATATTGTAATGCTGGGTCTGTCAGCAGGAACAGGGCAATGAGCCAGTATTTCAACATCTGGACCTACTTCCAATATAGCAGGTGCCCGTATAAATACACCACGGCATGTATCATTCCCTCCTTCCTTCTCTGAAAGCTTTGGCACAGATAGCTCTGTCTCAAAGCTTTGAAGCTGCAAGAGAAACAGTCTGCAATGAAACATGGTGTTCATATTTGTGTTTAACTACAAAGCCTTTAAACATGTGAAACTCAATAGTCTGGCCATCAACAGTCTACATTGTCCCTAAAATTACCTGACTCCCAAAAAAGTTTCGGTGGACAGTACAATCTAGTCCTCCGACAAGTTCCTGACCCCCTGTTTTTTGGCCTGCAAGGAACGCTATTCAACTATCGTGACATTCTATTAACTGGTTTCCAAAAAAGGGACATATCAAGTATAAATTGGTGACCCACTCACCTACTGCTTTGTTTGCAAGAAAGATGAGCCCAGCGCAGGTTCCCCAGACAGGCTTTCCACCTGCGACAAACTCTCGAAGTGCAGGGAACTGCACGGCAAATGGAAGTGAGATTTTTGCAAGCTATAAGCAATTAGGCAGTTCCAGATAAATATACAATCTCAGGCATAAAGAAGTACAGGAACTGCAAATGCCCATAAAAGGAAGTGGCACTCTCCAGTAAAACCATTTCCTGTGAAACTATCACATTGTGAACATGTAGTATGTACCAGCATGTGACAGTATCTAGTGACCGAAGCGGCAAGAACACAAAATTTCCATGAACGTAGGCAACCAGCACTGGCCTACAAGGCTACAACCCTTATTCCATGGGCAGAAGGTGTGGGCAAAAGGATACTCACACTTCCTATATAGGATTACGAAATATCAATCAATAGAATAAAGTGGGCAAAATTCCATTTCTTTTGACAGTTTCTTTTGACCAATGCTAGGAACCACTATTTCCCTGTGAGTCAGCAGTGTCTAACCCGGCAGACCAAGAGCAGGATGCTCAACATCGTGTCAATGAATTTGGAAAAATATGTCGGTGCATAATACCATGAAGGAACAATACCCACTAATCAGTAAGTAAACAATCATGTTCTAACTTTGTACTTCTCTATTCGATTTGCATCATCCACCAAATACTATCGCAAAGGCGATGATTCTACTCTGGTTCATCACCACCTATCTAAGCAAAGCTTATCAGCACGCATCAAATCTTTGTTTTTCAGCCTGTTAGCTTGGCTTTTCAGCCGGCTTAAATCCAGCCGGAACAGTGTTTTTCTCTCACGAGAAATCAGCCAACAGTGAATAATCCTGCCGGAACAGTGCATAATCCTCCGGTGAATCCGAGCACACAGACAACACAGACAGAGACATGAGCGACGTCATCGACGAACCAATCAACATCAGACACAAACAACGAAAAAGGGAAGAAAAAAAACGAGGAGAGAAGGAGAAGGACCCACCCACCAGGTTGTGGTAGTTGGCGAGCTTGGCCATGGTGGTGCTCTCGCCGCCGGGGATGATTAGCGAGTCGACGCCGAGGAGCTGCTCCGGCTTGCGCACCTCCACCCCCTTCACCCCGATCCTCCTCAGCGCTGCACACACCAGCGAGATCAACGACACGAGCATTTGGTGCACCGCAGAGGGAGACGAAATCGGATCCCATACCGGCCATGTGCTCGTTGTAGGAGCCCTGCAGCGCGAGGACGCCCACCACCGCCATTGCCTCCTCCCGACTCTCCTCGGGCAACCTCGGGACGCGATTCTGGTGAGTGAGTGGTTGGGTGGTTGGGTCGGAGAGAGAGGCGGCTGGTGGAGCCTGGAGGAGTGGTTGGTGACGTCACGGGGAGCGGAATGGAAGGGGAGGAGGAAGCCGCACGTCGCCGAGGCGGCGGCGGCGGCGGCCACACCACTTGGGGATATCGAAACGTTTCGGTGCACGTGCCGCTGCCACATCAGGAGAGGAAACTACTGGGAGGTACGCATCGGCCGCTCGTGGCCGTTCGATCGCCGTGCGCCCACGTCGTCGGGGAGATCACCACCGTCCGTATTGCTGGGGTCCACACTTCCACAGCGGCGGGCTCGTCATCAAGTTGGCAGACCGGAACGGTTAGTGGGCCGAATGCGATTACGGGCCGGGCGGGAATAACGAAAGATGTGCTACATTGTCAGCCCAATAAGAATCTGGATTCAAGAGCAAGCGAGCAAATCTAAACCTTAGAAGCGAGGGAACGGAACGTGGCCACGTTCCCATGTTCCATGTTCCACCTTCCACGGGAACGTCCATGTTCCACCGTTCTCACGTTATAAAATAGCACATCAAATTCTCGTCTTCGTTCCACGTTCTCATTCCTCAGTGGAAACATGGCTACTAAGATCTAAATATAGGCGAATACTGTAGATGAAATCAGTACTTTCCACTTCAAAAACTAAAAATAGGATGACCGCACTCACCTTACACCCTTTTGATGACACAATTTATAATTATCGGAGAAGGTGTATTCGGACAACAACATCCTTCATTAAAATTGTTTCATTTCCTTCGTTAAAGCTGTTTGATTTGAGCTTTTTCATTTAGGTCATCATCAATGGGAGTTTTATGGCACAGTTTCTAACGCAACTAAATTTTGGAAACAGTGAAGAGGAGTTATGAAACTCTCTCTAGAAACAGTGAAGAATTTCATCCTCATAAAACTCTCTCTAGTCTCATCACCTCTCTCTTTTCATTATGTCACATCATCAGCATATTTAATACCCATGAAACTTGGATGAAACTCTACTAAGACTAGCCTTAAGATAGGATATGCTTTGCTTCCCTGGCTAATTTGCCAAAAACAATAATCGCGTTCATCTAATCAACCAATTTACCCTCTTCGTCGTCGATGAAAATGTCTCCAGCGGTTACTATATATCCATAGTAGAAAGAGGTCCACAGTCATCTCTAGTGCTCAGCACAATAATCTTCTCAGTGTAGTGCTCATTTTTTTTGTGCACTGACCTGTGCTTCCATTGCTAGGATGGCACTGCACTTGGATCTTGGTACAACTTATTAGTTCAGATTAGCAGTAATGATAGTGTGATTTTTTTCTCAGCAGCGGTCGGGCCCATCTAACCTGTCTTAGCCGTTGTGGGCATGTTGTTGGCACAGCGGTCCTGAATAAAATATCCCTCATGCACCAATAAATTGAAGGTTGGAGAGGACCTCTGGTACTACTGTTCATCAATTTGATATTTTTTTATTTTTATTTTTTAAATTTTTAGTTTTTATTATAATTTTGAATTTTCATATTTATTTTTTAATTTTTTTTAGTTTTAGTTTCAAAGAAAGCGATAAAAAATCTGTAGTATTTTTATTTTTAATCTTTTGTTGTGTATACATGTACGATCCTACACATCGGAGTGTATACAGTGTGGTAGTCTATATCAATTACAACAATAAAAAGCATGTAGTCTTTCTATGATGCCAGTATAGCTTTATATTGAACTGTTAGAGATATTTTTTTTCCTACTTCCCAAAAACTTTTATTATTTCTTAGTTTTAAATTTATTTAAGCTTTTTTATTAATCTTTTATTTTATACAAGCAACGATCACACGTCGTAAAGTGCGTGCAGTATGATAATTCATATCAATTATGACAATAAAGAGTTTGTAATATTTCTACCAGGTCCGTACATTTTTATACTAGGCTGTTATTAGATCATAACAACAATTTTGAGTACTTATCTATGCTATTATACATATGTTGTTTTAGTATATTAAAAAAACTAACTCGCTTTACTGCTTGCAACAAATGCTTAGTAATAAGAATAGTATAATACAATGGGGCGACCGAGTGCCGGACCTTAAAATGGTTACGTTCCCCTCCCTGCCAGCGGGAATCATCCTCCCCCGACGAAACTTTGTTCAGCACGCGGTGAGACAAACAAAGCAAATTACGGCGATAGAGGGCGGTTAATAATTAACAGACTTTACTGTCAAAAATAAAAAGTATTGCTAAGTACAAGTTGATGAGCACGACGTCCAATGGTTGCAGTCAACTTGCTGCTCATCAGAGCTCGGTGTGCAGGACAGCGGCCTCCTCCTCCGGGCGGCGGTGGTCATCAGGAACGCCGCCGCAGGTGCTGCTGCGGAGGCAGTCAGCGGCAGGCATGACACGACCATAGTCAAACCCAACGGCGCAGTTACACACAGTCTGCACGTCACCACCGTCACCACGTCTCAGCTCAATATCTCTAAGCACAATACCAGTGCAAGGCACAGCGTCACTACAAGCAAACCTAATCGCCTCAGCACGCCTCGACATGCCACTAATATTCCGGTACGACACGTCAGAAACCGCCACAGCAGAGCTCCGGTTCGCGCACCCGCCGCCGTCGCAGTAGAACTGGTCGATGACGATGGGGTGGTCGACTTGATCAACGACAACATTCGCGAACCTGACGCCACGTACGTAGCCCGCGCCACCCTGCCACGTCTTGATCCGGACCCCGTTCTGTGCTTGGCTGATGCGGGCGCCGTCGAGCGCCACGTCAGCCACGGCCGCGGCCGCGCCGCCTCTGCCGAGACTGCCGATGCTGATCCCGTGGCCCGGACCGCACTCGATGTGGCGCATCTTGATGCTGAAGCTGCCGTTGACGATGGAGATGCAGTCGTCGCCCGTGCCGATGCGGACGCTCTGGATCGTCACCGCCGTCGACTCGGCCACGTGGATGCCGTCCGTGTTCGGGCTGTCTTCGGGAGACGAGATGCGGACCCCGCCCAACCGCACGCCGTGGGACCGGGAGACCGTCACGTGGATCTGCTGCGCGTTCTGCACGTGGAGACCGCGCACGCGCACGCCCCTGCACGAGTCGATCGTCACCGCCGTTGGAGCTGGCTTGCACGGCTGCAGGCGACGGCGAGAGTAGCGTGGTTGTTTGTCAGTCAGTGGAACGAACGAAGGGAGGAAGAGATGGTAGATGTACGTACGTACGTTGGACTTGTTGATCTTGCAGGAGTTGGCCCACCACTTGGAGCCGGAACCGTCGATGACGCCGCCGCCCTGGATGCGTGCGCCGGTGAGGCCTGAGAAGAGAAGCCATAGACGGGGGCTCCGTGGGTCCCACTCTGATGGCTCCGATGGCGCCACGATCGTACCCTGGATCTGCATTTGTTGCTAGCTATGACATGTGATCCTTGAACTGAATTGAAGTGTGAAGTGAAGCAGCAGCAATCAGGAATCACCTGGATGATCAACCTGCTGGTGTCCTTGCAGGGACCCACGAACTGGACGGCGCCGACCTTGTAGCGGCGGCCGGCGGGCACCAGGAACACCGCGTTGTCCAGCGAGCACGCCTTCTTCCACGCGCTCACGAACGCCTGATGATTGCCGGCGCCGGCATTTACCAACCACATTCAGACAACCCAATCCATTCATGGACGGAAAATATTGAATTGTTCAGAATTTTTTTTTAAAAAAAACAAAGACCAAATAAATGCAGATGATGATCTACGGCGGACCACATATCACATCCCGTTTCTTGACGCACGTAAGGTACGGGATCTTCACAAAGCTGACGGAGGGAGTGACGAAGCTAAGCAACCGCGCGCCTGAGGGAGCATCTGCACGTACTCCTGCCGCCATCAGCTCAGATCTCCTAGCTTCCGTTCTTCTTCTTGGCTACCAACCGCCCCATCGTCATCGTCGTCGTCGTCGTCGTCATCATCACACGGAAAGTGTGGCGTCCTGGAATCGCAACGTCTCTGGATCCTCTGATATTCCTCATATGCCGCTGTAACGGCCAGCGACATTTTATTTTATTTTGTGTACGTACTGCTGCCTACTCCTACTTCGACGTACGCGTGCGTAGTAAAAGCTAGTATGTGTATATCTACAAGAGCGTACTTAGCTTTAATTTCCAAGCATGGATATAGTACGTTATTGTTGAAAAGGTTTAGCGCTTAGCATTTAATCAAAAAAAAAGTATGGTTTTGTTTTTTGAGAGCTTAAAAAAGAAGCCTTTTGAAAAAAAAAATTAAAAAACAACAAGAGGGTGAATTTATTGTAATATAAGAACTGGTTGTTGTATGCAAAACTCTTGCGGTGACAGGAATAATTTTTTTTCTTAAAAATTATTTTCCAAGCTAAGCGACTGGGTGGAACTGGTGGTATATATATATATATATATATATATATATATATATATATATATCACGTCTGATTTCCTTTGACCACTGGTCAGTGTGTGTATGGATATTGCATGACTGGAGATTTGTTTATTTGTAATATCATTCGGACAGAAAAGTTCATTCCTACTACTCGATCGATCTTTTCATGCCACTGTCAGTGCTGACATGTTGCTCTCCCTGAAAGCAACTGATCTAGGTTCAAAGCTTCTTACTTGACTCAATTTATAAACAATAGGAGATTTGTAAGTTGTAACATCATTATTTTTGGCAGATCAAGTAACCTTTTCTTTTATATCAGAGATATATACATACAAGAAAAGAGTTGCGTGTTGGTTCAACCTTGGACGGACGACTCATCAGCTTTCAGTTACAGGTGAGGTGACATGTACATCTACTCAAGACATTGGTAGCAGACATACTCCTATGCCACCTATCCAGGCCACATGATTGCAGTATACACCTCAAGTAAATGGAACACTTTTTGGACCTGTCCTGCTAACCGGCCGGCCGGCCAGTCCTCATGATCATCATCCCAATTAAGAAATGTAGACTTGCAAGCAAACATGGAGTATAGATCGTCGCTAGCAGGCAATGCCAATCCATGCTGCCCATCATTTCGTATCCAAGAGGCCGGACAGTTACATCCTATCCTAGCATTAGTATTTTTATCTGATTGTTAATTGGTCCTAGCTATTGTTATTTTTAATCCTGCATTGAGCTTATATAACTATTTTAACCGGCAAGGGAGATAGACCCAATAATAAAACATATAGTAGTCATCGATCAGTTTTGTTTTTTTTTTTTGATGAAAGATTAGCTTCTGGTTTTTACTATTCAAGTAGTGAGTCAAAAAGGATATGATATGGAGGCAAAAGGTAATAAAGAGAAAAGCCTAAAACCTGCTGCAAACGCTTCTGCAGAAAGAAGCGTGTTACTGTGGAGTGTGACCGACCTACTCCAGTAAAGATTAACAGCGTTCTCATATGCACTCACGCATGATGCAACGCAACTGTACGTGGACGCGGAGATGATGATCGGTGGTCGATCGATCGGCTGCACGCACCTGGGTGTCGTCGCCGTCGCCGTCGCCCGCCGCGCCGAAGCTGTTGACGTTCACCACGTTCCTGCACGCCCCCTTCTTCCCCTGCACCGCCATGACGTGATCGGCCTCCTCGTCGTCGCCGACGACGTCCTCGTACTCGTCCTCCTCCCAATTGAATTTGAAGAAGCGATCTTCGTCCTCGGCTTCTCCACCACCACTAGCCGACGACGACGACCACAGCTTCAGGACCTGGTCCTCCTCCGTCACCTCACCGCCACCGCCACCATTGCCAGCGCCGCCGTCCTCGCCCACCGCAGCGGCCACGAACAACACCAGCGCCAAGCAGAGCAGCAGTGCGCACCACCTCGCCGGAGCCACGCCCATTGCGTACGACCTGCGCACTATCTCGTGTATGTATGCCTTGGCTTGCAAGCGTGCAGTGAGAGTGACTTATTATACCAACTCGGTGCAGTACATCAGGCTAGAGAGCTGGCAGAGGGAGAGATGATGAGGTCGGCCGTGAGATGGAGGTGGAGATGGACGATCGAGTAGGAGGAAGAAGAAGAAGAAGAGCCAAGAGGAGGAGGACTTGAAGTGCAAGTGAATGATAAAAAATGGGGCGTGCGAGTGCGACAGAGGGAGGTGTGGTTTATGCTTTACTCATCCTCTCCTCTGAAAAAGAAAAAAAACCAAACCACTGCAGCCTGCAGGGGGGCCTAGCTATCTATCTAGTAGCCCTTTTTTCCTCTCCTTTTTCCTCTTGGCATTTTTTCTGATTTCCCATCATTTTGCGTGGTGTCCATTTGTGCCGGTACTGGACGTATTTGCAGGTGATGGATGCATACACATAAGTATTTCTTGCAAGGCAATGCTAATAGCTGTTGTTTGTTTGTTTGTTGTTGTTGTTAGATAAGGATAGCTTACACCGAAGCAGGAACGAACAAACGTCAGTTTTGTCATGGTGTTGTTCAGAGCATATATACACACAAAAACATTCATTCTAATATTTAGACGTAATAAAGGAGGCATGTGCTGTGTGGCAGAGGAATCCGGCTGTCATATAAATGTCTTTTGCTTCCTGTGTCTCAAATAGAAGATGTTTTGACATTTTTAGATTCGTACCACCTATTATATATATACATCTACACATAATATATATCTAGATGCATAGAAAAAAAAAACTATGAATCGAAAAAAAAATAATCCAAAACGCTAAATAATTTGGAACGTCGTATGGTGTACTAAATTTGTAACTGTAGTATCCTCGTGGGTTTTCTTTCAGGATTGCATGTATATATCCGTTTCATTACATTAGGACAATAATAACGCTGACGCCTCCATCTTTCGCGAAAGGATCACCTACAGGTGGCCGCTCACGGGAACGCCATGCGCAGCCATGCATGATTGCGCGTCCACCATGCATGTGGCTCATCCATGGCCATTGCCACTGCCGCGGCCGGCTCCAAGTGCGTCCTCGGCTGCAATGGATTCACAGTCCTCCCAGCTCCGATCCGGCTGCCCACCACCGGCATACGGCAACCATACGCATCGGTCATTTTTTTTTCTTCCTTTACTCGTGGCAGGCAGCGCAGCTGAAACGTTTGCGATACAAGATTGCAGCGGTTCCCGACTTCAGACTCCGCTTCCCTTGTTTGCAGAGTCCCCTGTACTGATGGGGATGATTCTGCGCACGTTTTTTCCTGCTGCAATGCTTTCCGTTTGGTACGCATCACTTCCCTCTCTTCTTTTTCTGATGAAACCGGAGTGCAAATAAAAAGAGCACCAAAAGAAGGCGTGGCATCGCTGTCAATTTCACACATGCTAGCAAGGCCTAGCAAAACTGTGCCATTTGTGTAATTAATACCCAGCACATGCTTATATTATCGGTAAAACCGCAAGGTTCCTTCCAACAGGATGAGGATGCGACGACATAGAATGCACATGGATTGCAAGACGCAAACCTGATCTCCTCCATTACCTTCCGATGATGAAACACCAAGCGGGGTGAAAGTGACCTTACACCTGACCTGGATGGGCAACTGAGGTAAAAAAAAACATGCTGACATGTACACCGCTGCACGAACAGGTTTACCATCTACTATACTTACTACTAGTTATATGCTATGTATACTCTGCCCGCCAACTTTAATCGACGTCCTTACTCCTTACATAGGGTCCTTATCAGGACATGTTGATCTCCACGCTGCCGCTCTTTGGGAACCGGCAGACGGGGCACACGTCAGAGACCCTCTCGCAGTCGACGCAAAGGCAGAGGTGGCGGCACGGCATCACCAGCACCGACGCCTCCTTCCCGCCGCACCACCTGCAGGCCCCAAGCCCGATGGTAGCCTTCGCCGTCGTCGCCGCGCCCCTGCCGCTACCGCCACCGCCGCCTAAGACGCCGGACTGGAAGAATCCCTCGGGGGCGGCAGCTCTGGCGTTGGGGTTCTGGCTGGAGGCCGCGTTGTCGACCTCCTCGCTGTCGCCGGTACCTTCTCTCGTGAGGTTGGTGCTCTGCGCCACCACCTGCATCAGCCTGTTCTTCAGGCTGTTGGCGACGGACTGGTTGTACATTGCTGCTGACTGCCACGACTGCACCTCCATGGCGACTTGCCTGATCTGCTCGTTCAGCTCCTTGCTCTTCCTGTTCATCGCCTCCGCCTCCAGTTCCTTCTCCCGCAGCTTCTTCCCCACCGCTCGTTCCAGGTTCGCCAGGAAAGAAATCATCCGCCGCTGGTTCACCTCCTTCATCTGCTTCCCGATTTGTTCTGCCTGTACGTGGGGAATAATAAGAGCCATGAAGTGCAAAGAGGTCACAAGAAGTCACTCTAGCGGTTTGAAGGGGTGTGTTACTTCAAATCAAACAGTTACAACCATGTACGTAATAAGGCCTTGTTTGGATGCGCATGTATTTGCCTCAAACCACATGAATTGGAGTGGATTGGAGTGCATATTAGTTCAAATACACTCCAACACATGTGGTTTGAGGGAGATACATGTGCATCCAAACAAGGCCTAAACAAGATCAATACACTAGATTGTAAAATAGTGAACCAAGCATGCTATGTCATATATTCTTGTGATAACATGGTATGCATAACTGATTTTAATGATCTGCATACAAACTGAAAGCAGGAGACTCAATGCACTACAGCAAGCCCATGTATCTGACATCTGACAATGGTCTGACACAGCATATTTAGATAACTAAACCATTCGGATATTAATACTAAACTATATTTATTTGTTCCATGATGGAATAACCAAATACGAAATTCATAAATAATTATTTATTTGTTCATTTCATCCTTGCTGTCCCATAAAACACGATATCCAGGATTTGAGGTCGATAATGAAGCTGCATTGAATATTTACCTGAAGTCTTAAGTAATAGCTAATCTCTTTGTTTTCTTTGTCCAGTTCAGCCATGAGATCATCAACAGAGGACATTGTGGTAGGCAAAGAGGTCATGCTACCACTACCAGACGTGATCGATGAATTGTGTTCATCATCTTCATAGGACAGCCTCAGGCCAGTTGACACAGCACTTGGATTGCCAACACGTGCTAACTGATCAGCATTCTGTTGATGATAGTCGTTCAAGGACATCTGAAGCTTCAGCAGCTTCTCAGTCCCTGGATCAATGTTTGAAGTCCTTGCTTGGTTCATAACAGGAAGGTGGGTGTTCCCAGTGTAATTGCAATAACCAGCAGGACCAACCGCGGGGACTGCATTGATAATAACACAAAGATCGGTCAGAAAAAAGGGGATATAAATTAACCAGTTTCAATGAAAATATGGGTGCCAATATTTAGGTTTATGGAAAAGCAAGGTAGGGCAAGGATAATGTTAGGAGTTATGACTACTAGCGAATTGGGTGATTTGATTGTCAAAATTAACAAAGTGATACTGAACGCTTCTGTGAGATGAAATTTTGCTGGCATTACAGACAAAATTAGATGTTACTGACATATTCACATGACCGAATGGTAAGCAGGTGGGATGGAACATTGTGGTTGCAAATCTCAATGGTCCAAAATGGAGCAGAAAAATTACTCTTTAACACAGAACTAACGCAGAAATATTGGCTACATCTGGAGATAAAATCTGCTTGTAAACGATTCCGAGTCATCAGGAAAGAATAATAACGCAGCAACGAGTAACAATGAGCAGGTATCCCAAGGTTATCCATCTTACCCGCGGTGCTTCCGAA
Source organism: Microstegium vimineum (assembly GCA_022036555.1). Lineage (NCBI taxonomy): Eukaryota > Viridiplantae > Streptophyta > Magnoliopsida > Poales > Poaceae > Microstegium > Microstegium vimineum. The sequence goes on along the minus strand of CM039122.1, from coordinate 2,874,696 downwards.
GAGCTGCAGCGGCGCGGCCTTGGCGCTGAACAGGAACTGGGCTTGGTTCTGGCTCTGATTCGGATCCTCCATGGCGGCGCCGGAGGGGTACGCCGCCAAATGGGAACCGCCCAACCGGAACGCTTCCCCGTCCATTCCACTCCTCCCTTCCCCTCCCTTCCCTCCCTGCCAAGCGAACAGAAGCTGTGAGGGAGTGGGGCGCACCGAAGACATATACCGCGAATCCAACCACGAGAGGAGCGAGCACGCCGATTCGATTCGCCCGCGAGAGAGAGGGAGAGAGCGAGAGAGAGAGAGAGGAGAGAGAGAGAGAGAGAGAGAGAGAGAGAGAGAGAGAGAGAGAGAAATATATGCCTCCACGTACCAGGACGGAGAAGCCGGCCGCAGCAGATCACACCCCAAGGCGACGCCGCCGCCGCCGAACCCCGATCGGGCACGAATCCGCACCGCTCAAGGGGAAGACGATCCGATCGCGCACGAATCCTCGCCTGATTGAAGAACGCGTAGTAGAGAGAAAAAAATCAGGGAGGACCCCCAAAAAAATCCAGCAACCGAAAATCCGGGCGCAATGCGATTTGCGGGAAGCGGAGGAGGAGATGGTGGGATTGGGGCCCCTGGGAACGCGGGGAAACGCACCGGAACCTCGCCTCCGCTGGCGGTGGATTGGGAGGGGGTTGGTTGGATTGGATTGGGGAGTCCGTCCGTCCGCGGTGAGGTGGGGCGTTGGGAATTCCGCGATTTATTGCCGGTTTTTTAATTACTTCCTTCCGGCGTCGCTTGTGTGTTTGTGTTGTGTGCGTGGTTTAAAAGTTGACGACGGAGAGGAGTGGGAGGAGCAGCTCTCCACCGGTTTGCCACGCACGCCACCGAGCCACGTCACTGGGCCCACCCGCAAACGAACTTCTGTTTCTGGCGGTACTTGGGCCGGTCAACTAGGAAAGACGAGTGTAGCCCTTTGGGCCCAGTTTGCGAAATGTTTTTGGCCCAGTTTGTGTGCTGATCTGATGGATATAGATGTGCGCGGGCCTTCATCAGTTTTTTTGTTTTATTAATTCAAAAAAAGAGAGAAAATCAAGATTTTGCGGTTTTTTTTCAGGCTTGCAAACCAAGCTCGTTTCTTTGACGTGACATGTAGCACAGTAGCAGAGGAGGTGCTGGTGGGTTTTTAATTTAAATTTTGGTGTAGTACATGTTTTGACCGTTCACAGATATAAAAAGTTACTGAAATTCGTGAAATTCATCAGTCTGTTCGCTTGGCTTTTCAGCCGGCTTAAATCCAGCCAGAACAGTGTTTTTCTCTCACAAACAATCAGCCAACCATGCATAATCAGGGGCGGAGCTATGTTGTATTTAGTGGGTGCAGCCGCACCCACAATTTTTATAAAAAACAGTGATAAGAGTTATTTTTTCATCATATATGCACCCATAAATTGAAAACCTATGCACCCATTGAGGCAAGTGCACCCCTTGAATTTGTTCTAGCTCCGCCACTGTGCATAATCCTGTTAGAACAGCGCATAATCCTACCAAACGAACATGCCGATGATGCTCTTTTTTTTTCTCTCTCCCCTCCTGTCGTCCTGAACAGTGAATGATGAACAAGAAACAGCAACAACAGTGGCAGAAGAAGCAGAGTAGACTGAATCCAAAGCTGCAACGCCTAGCAGCTACATACAAATTTCCTGCGAGATTCCTACGAAAAAATTGCGATCCAAGTTGGCCCTGAACGGTTTTGTATTGATAGTTGGATTCTAGCTAGCTAGGGCCTATGCCATTCTGGTTTTTTTTTTCCCACCGCAACCTCATTTTTTCTTAGGAGATCAAACATGGCTTTAATAAAAGATGATTTATACTTACTGAGGAATATGCATGCTAATTAAGGAATATAAGCTACTACTACTAAAAGGAATGCACGGCCGAAACCTCGTGCTGATATGAGAGTCCAACCTATCACGGCTAAAATTTATAAGTTATTATTCTATTGAAGTGAAAATTTTCTAGTGTTTTACTACTTTATTAAAAAATAGTATCTACTAAATGTCTCCTAATGAGGATTTTTATATTTTCTATGATTAGTATTAGTTTTTTTATGACACAAAAGGTTTGCATGCTTTTGTATTTAGATAGAGAAAAAATTTAATACAACACGTCTTAGCGGTGCCCTAAGGGGTTAGAACAACTGTAGGATGCTCAAACTCACCCAATCAGTGGTAGTGTTTTACTACTACTTTAAAACATTAGGAGAAATCCATCATTTTTAGTATAGTATTATTTATATAAAAGCTAAACACAACAGTTTTTTTAATAAAAAAACATCAAAAAATTTAGCAGGGAGGAATTAAGTGGCATAGCAAATGTATGTCATGTCATTTGTTTGGCACGTTCCCTTTGAAGTCTAGGTGGGTCAGGCCGTGCCAAATATAGTCACAACAACTCAGTTTGGTAATTTTGATTTGACAAAACATGGAATTTGCCAACTCTGAAATAGATATTTCAAAGCAAAAAATATGCAATCTCCAACAGTTCCCCATAACGACTTGGAAAAAACGGAAATTATGGATCAGTGGACCCGCTGCCTAGTGTTCCGCCGTGAAAAAAAGGAAGGGAAAAAAAGGCCGACGCCCAGTACGGTTCTGCCGTGAAAAAAAGAAGGAAAAAAATACCTCCCCCTTTTCACGGTCGCCAAATTGCCAAGTGCGGGCTCCTATTTGCAACTTTGGCAAAAATGCCAAGCCTAAATGTCAAACTGTTGACCATCAGTTTTTTAGTTTTTTTTGGCAAAATTAGATATGTCAAGTCTAAATGTCAAACTGTTGGAGTTTCTCTAAGGTGTTAATGGTGTGACTGACTAGTCGTTTCTTTCGCCCCATGACGTGTTGTTTTGTGTATTCTTTGGGCCTGTTTGGAACGCAGGAATTTCACAGGAATTGCGTAGGAATTTCACAGGAATCAGTTCATTTTCGCAGGAAAAAATACAGGAACAGGAATTTCACAGGGCTTGTTTGGATCAAAGGATTTCCAAAGGAATTTTGAAGGAATACATTCCATAGTAAATAAATCCTTTGGTAGTGTTTGAAATGAAGGAACGGTGAGTTCCTTTTTAAAGGAAAGGAATTCATGGTAGTGCAAAACAAAGGAAATGAAACATCCACTCTAACCCAAGAGAAAGAATCTTTGCTCTCTCTTCCTTCTCATGCTTGCTCATGTTTTATGAAGTTTTGTCCCTCAATTCCAAACGCCTCAAAATATTTATTCCTGTGTTTTGTAATCCTATAGTTTTTCACTATTCACTCGGTCTTATTCCTGCGTTTTTTTCTATTCCTTCGTTTTGTATTATTTTATTCCAAACATGCCATTTACTTTAGTGGACTAAATTTTAGTCATTTTAATAAACTAACTAAAATATAACTAAAATACTTTAGTTTCACTAGTTATTCATGAGATAGACTAAAATATTTTAGTCTACCAAAAGTTTATGAGATAGAAACAGACCCTCAGTCTCCCGTAACGTGGGGTCCACGCTAACTAACAACAGAAACGATCCAGCTTGAGGAGGGGGCTTTTGTTTTCTTTTTTCGAATAGTACAGGGCCCATATGTCTGTTTTTCTTCCACTTCCAACGGCGAGCCTAGTAGTTATGGCCCATTATTAATAGTTGGAAGAAGCTGCCTCACAGATGCGCTTATGTGTGAGCCCAGGAGAAACTGAGTAGCGTCAGCTGCCAATCGGGCCTCACATGGGCCAGGCAAGCGCATAGCGGTCTCCATTTTACTCGACTCAAATTGATTGAAGCATCCCTCTTCCAAAAAGAAAATCACCAAAAGCAAGAAAATAGGAACAGGGAAGAAGGCGACTTTTCCGAGGCGGGCGGGAACAGGGGGCCGTGTGCAGGCGTGAGGGATGCTTCTTTGGCCCTGTTCATTTACACTTACATTAACATCATTTTTTAGCAAAGGTCTCGCAATAAATTAACATAAGTATTCAACATAATTCAAAAATTTAGCAAAACATATAGAGCCTTTTAGATCTAGCTGAGTGTGGGTCCCTCGTCTAAACCCGACTCTACCCAATAGCATGTTCATAACTCTACAAAATCTCTTGTGTCGTGTTGTTTATCGGCTGGTAGTAGGGTTATCAACGCAATGTAAAACTAATCTCCTTTCGTTTTAAAAAAATACGGGTCTAACCGATGGCTCTAAAAACTCTATAAATAAACGTGTTCAATTATTATTGCCTTAAAAAGTTGATAACTGTATCAATTATGGGACGTGACGGCGCAAGAACGTTCTATAGTAGAACGCGGCCCATTAGGATTGAAGCCCAACACCCCCCCGACACGGCGTGTAAAACGGCAACCTCCCCCTTTGCATCCCCGACCTCGCCCTGCCTCCGACACGGCCTCGAATTTGCGGCACCCTGCTGCGGGCGCGCGGCAGCGACCCCGCCGCCGCCCCAGCTAGCCATCCTCGCCGGTCGTCGTTCCCTAGCTAGCCATCCTCCCCGCCGGCCCAGCTAGCCCGCCTCACTGAACCCCCGGTCGTCGTTCTCCTGAAACATCCTCGCCGCTGAGCAGCCGCGGCTGTAGACACACCTCCCGCCGCGGCCACATCCTCCAGTGTAGCCGCCCCGGCTAGCCATTCGACGCCGCCGAGAGCACCTGGAATCCCGCCCAGACGTTCCCTGACCCCTGAAACAGCCGTTGCTGCAGAACCACCTCGCCGACGCGCGTCCTTAATCACCGCCGTGCTGCCCGTTGAAACATGTCTCGGTCTCGCATACAGATTGGGATCGAGCTCCCCCTGGAAAAGCACACCAATGCCCATCGGCCACAACTCTTTGTTGGACCCGATTATGATGAGTTCTTCGAGCAAATGCATGGGGCACCGGGATCAATGGACAGCGTGCCTGCAGGAGGTGTTTCAAGCGCCAATTTGCCGGCTTGTCAGCAAAGAGGTGATGTTGCAGCAACTACTTCGAGCAGCCTGCACCACTCTGTACATGGTGTGTCTGAGGTTAAGAATTCATTCCCAGCTCACAAAACATTACTGTTTTATTGTTCCTTAGAACTTGCATATTTGCTTTCCAGTAGCCTATTTTTTCAAATGGTAGAAACACAGTGACCTTGTTTAGTGCGTTTCTTTGTGACAGTATGCAGTTGGTATATTGCTGGTGTATATTTCATAGTATTGAAACACAATGACCTTGCTTGTATATTGCATTCTTTTTTGTGATAATATGTAGCTAGTAGCTTGGTACCTGTGTTTCTTTTCGGTTATTGCTCACATATGTTCTGGTAACATTTGTTTGATTGAAGAAATGAAAACACGACTGCTGAAAACATGTATTTTTTGATTGCATCTTCATGTTTGAAGCACATTGAAGCTTTAGGAGAGATTTTTTTGAAAATCCACGTACTTACACATATGTATCTGCAGGCTGTAGGTAGCAGTGACATGGGACAATGGTCTAATGTTGGTGTACCACAAAGTGCAGCAAACTCGAATGCAAACAACAGTAGTCACAGAATGGATGTTGCTAAGGTAAAAATGTTTTCGTATCTTGTGAGTTGCTGTCATAAAAAACATACAAAACCTGTTTTGTTTGGTAGTGAAACATGGAATTGGATACGTTTTATTGTTCGAAACAGATTGAAGCATAGAAAAAAAACAACTCGAATGCATGTGCTTACACATATGTATATATGCAGGTTGTGGATGTGGTCTCCGACAACACAACTGGTGCAGAAGAGTATGTAAATGTGAAAATCTCATCAGGAGAGGAAGAAGCATTATACCATGAGGAAAAGGATGTGGTCTGCTCACCACCAGTTGAGCCGTATGTTGGGATGAAGTTTGATAATCCAGATCAAGCGAGAAAAATGTACAATGAGTATGCGTGGAAGATGGGTTTCAGTATTCGCAGTACAACATTAAGGAAAAGTGCAGTTACAAATGAGCTCATCAGGAAACAGTTTGAGTGCTCGCATCTTGGGAACCCGACAGGTGAGGAAGGGGATGAAACATCTGGTACCGGCATAGCAATGAGTGATATGTCGAAAAGGAAAAGGTACACAAAATATGTGGAAGAAGCAAGGGCATCAAAAAAGAAAAGCTCTTCTGCCGTACTAACCACAACCTCAAGGAAATGCAGCACAATCAAAAAATGAAATGCAAGGCTCATATGACGTTGGGCTGCGAGAAGGGGAGTGGATATGCATCGTCTTCATGGCAGATCACACACACCCCCTTGTGAAACAGATTGGGAGGAGGAAACACTTGAGGTCTCACCGGATGATTTCCCGTGCAGATTACGAGATGCTCCAGACAATGCACAACCGAAACATCCCGACGATGAAGATGATGGCAGTGTTGTCTGATTTTCATGGTGGTCTGTAGAACATGACATGCACACGAAAGATGTTTCAAACATCAGAACTAGCCTGAGGAAAGCAGTGGGCTGTAGAGACCTAGAAACAACACTGCAGTACTTCCAGAAACAACAATCAGACAACCCATCCTTCTTCTACGCAGTTCAGGTTGATTGCAACAATGCAGTGAGGGGCTATTCTGGATGGATGGAAGAACAAGAGAGCTGTGCAAGATTGTAAGAGATTGTATCTTCTTTGACACAACCTTCTGTGTCAATAAGTACAATCTTCCATTTGCTCCGATAGTTGCAATCAATAACCATATGCAGTCCATTCTCCTTGGGTGTGCGTTTGTGCCGGACCAAACGACAGAGTCATTCATGTGGGTGTTCGACACGTTGAAGCATGCAATGGGAGGCCTAGAGCCCTTGCACATAATGACAGACCAAGATAAAGCAATGAAAGCAGCAATACATCTTGTGTTTCCTGAGGCTATGCACAGATGTTGCAAGTTCCATGTCGTGAGCAAGGGGTGTGAGAATCTTGGATCGTTGATCCGGAACAACAAATATTTTGGCAAAGAGTTCGACTACTGCATCAACCACACTGAAACGCCAGCGGAGTTTGAGGAACTATGGCATAATTTAGAAGAGAAGTACATCCTACAGAGAAACGATGCATTCCAAAACATGTCAGTTGGTAGGACCATGTGGGCTCCCGCGTACTTCAAGAAATCATTCTTCCCCTTCACTAGCACGATAGGGAGGTCAGAGAGCATGAACGCCCTGTTCAAAAGGATGGTCAATCCAAATGATTCAGTGCTGCAGTTCATAAAAGGCTACGAGTTCATCATGGACACAAGAGAGGAAAAAGAGAACGTGGAAGCCTGCCGAGCTCAGATTACAAATCCAGCACTCTAGGGGAAACATGGCTTTGAAAAGCAAGCGTCTCAGTTCTACACGAGGAGTGTGTTCCACAAGTTCCAAGAGCTCCTGCGTGACTCGACTGCGTACAGGAAGGGGCAGGTGATTATTGAGGCTGAAGGCATAAGGATGGAGATACTGAAAAATGTACGCATGTATGGTGAGAAAATCTATAAAACCTTCTGTGTCAGTACAAGATGATGGGGCAACATACTGTTCCAGCTGCAACATGTTTGAGCAAGATGGGTTGTTGTGTCCCCACATACTGAAAGTGTTCTGTGACAGGGATTTGGAAAAGATTCCAGAGAAATACCTAAAGAGCAGATGGTCAGAGGATGCAACAATCAAGATCAGTGAGGCTTACTTGGGACCCGAGGCTTGCAGGTCCAGGTACAACGCGCTATGCAGAAAATCAAATCGGTTGGCTGTTGATGCATGTTTCGATGAAGAAGAGTACAAGATTGCTTCAGCAGGAATTGACAAAATTTGACAAGATGTTCAGGAAGCAAGAATTACAACAACAATGCAGATGGGTCAACAAAGCCAGGGTGTCCCAGAACAGCAAGCAGAGAATGTGGTTGACGTCCCCACGGTGAACAACCCTGTAGTCTTAGATCGCCAAGGGAGGCCAAGGGACAAAGTTCAGCGGTATAAAAGCCTTATAGAACAAGAGGCGGACAAAAAGAAGAAGAGGAAGAGTGCAGCGAAGAAAGGAAGCAAAAGTGCAAAGGCTAAGCCATGCTCATATTGCCAAGGGGAAGACCATGACGTCAAGGAGTGCGACATCCTGAAAAGGGCAGACCAGATCGTAAAAGATTTGAAGGAACTTAAGAAAACACAATTGAAGCTCTAGTGTAGTAGGGGATAACTAGTTATTGTTTCATTTATAATGTAATTTATGTCATTTACGATACAATTACATGTTTGCCTTAATTTAACTACATGGGTGATATGTTTCAAAACTTGTCAAAAAGGATGATATTGAAATGGTTACATGGATAATATGATATGAAGATATTTGTGGGAATATTTACTGGAAAAGGCAGGTGATGTTTTGCACATTACTGAATAAAATGACGTTGAAATGTTTGCATGGAATAGTAGCCTGGGTTGGAAAAACACTGTTACATCTTGAAAAATAAAAGTGTGACATAATAATTGACACTTTGTTACAAGTGATAATGCACCAATGAAACAGAAAAAGAGGTGTGTGTGTGTTGTGAAACAACTGAAATTCTTTTGCTGGAACAATATGTTTTTTCCACTGTTACATATGAGGTAACAATAATGAAACATCATAAAAAAGGTCAGCTGAAAGTAAAGAATAAACAAACATGATATGAAAAAAAATTGGCATGATTTGGCTGAAACAACATGATTTAGACATTTGTTAACACCTGGTGTGGTGAGATGCCACATACATGATTTTAGTAATGTTACATAATAAAAAAAACCAAACATAAATCTTGGTAGCGTATCATATACATTGCACAGAAACATTGTTCAACAAAAAAAATAAGCATTCGAGAGCACCAATTTGTTGTAACCCACAAACGCATTCATCCAGGTGATGTTATGATAAAAAAACTGCAATGACAGTGCCGAACACAATGGCAACGCATAGTCTTTTACACAAATAGCAGTACAATCTCTACAAAATGCCTAATCAGATATCCTATACGAAAATCTATGGCAGCACAGTCTTCGCGACAGTTGACAGCACAGTCTTCTACACATTCTCCGTGGAACGATCGTACGCCTTCACAAAGTTGTCGATGTTGATCACATTGTGTTGGGAGTGCATCAGGACTGCAGCAACACGCTTCCTGAATTCTAGTACATGGTTTTGCCCCTGAAAAACACACACACAACAAAATTGGCGTTTTTAGAGGAGATGAAAATAGATAAAACTTGGGAAAGAAAAAATAAGGAAGAAAATGATAGGAAACTATATGAAGTACACGTACTCTCGCAACTTATGATTCAACAAGCTCCTTCCCGTCCCATGAATCCATGAAATCCATTGTATACAGCCCGCAATCGTAACTTTTAAAAAAAGAGTAAGAAAGGAGAGCTTATGAAAAAAAAGAGGGATAGTGATGAAGAAATGTAGAGGATGTAACATACTTGTTCCTTTGTTTTTCAACCTTAGGGTATGCCCACTTGAAGGATGTGACATCCGATTTGAGCAACCCCAACTTATTTGCTGTCGCTGCAAAGTTATCAACCTAAATGTAATGCAAAAGTTAGATAATGTCATGAAACAGTTATAGTAGTACTAGTTCAACATGTAAAATCTGAATATGTTACATATACAGAAAAAAACGGATTCAGTGGAGAAGGAAAAAAAAGCACTAACCAAATTCTTGGCATACTTCAAATATCTACTTTCTTCAGAGTTGCCCATTGAATCAAAGAACTGCAGTTCTTTCTGGAATTTGCAAATACAAAGAAGCACCCAGTGGTTGTCGTGTACTATGGGGAAAACATCTTCATATGGGCAAAAAACGCAGGTGTTAAAAAAAGGGGAAACTTTTCATTCTGGGATTCAAGATACAACTTCGAAATAGCATACACATAAAAAAAGGAGGGGAGAGGGAGAAAGGGTTTGCTGAAACAATCATTACCAGATCGATCTTGGACATAGGCAAACTTTCATTCAGCTTTTTGTACATGTTTTCCATAGTAGCATGGTGATTGAAAAAGTTTGGGTCACCACTCAAAAGGCCCTGTGGGGCAGGATGAAAAACAAAAAAGCTAAAAAAGTAGAATGCAAAAAAAAGAATGAATTCATAATGAAGTGTCATAGGAATTGCATAATTACCGTAGCCAATTGAGAGAAAGCATATGTTTGAACTCTTGTTTCACCAGATTTGAGCATTTCAATGTGGTCAATATTGTATTGGTTACATCATACTGTCATAACGTCATTGCTAATCCACCCCCTCGACTTGAATGAATTATAAAACTCATCATATGAAACATGATAATCACCAATTTCAATGAAACGGGGCCACAGTGGTACATAAAACGCGTAGTCAAAATTAGATTATAAAAGTTACACAGAAAGGTTCATTTTTGCAACAAATTCATAACTGAATATGAAACAGGGGGGTATATATACGATGAAGCACATGACAGGCAAAAAAAAGAAAAAAGAAAACATGAGCAGGGTTTTTTTTGAGGTTTTGAAAAAACAAAGGAACTCACGGTTGGATTTCATTTCCAATCTTGAAGCCCTCCTTGAAAGCTCTTTTGGCCAAATACTTTTGCCAAACATCTTTGGTGGTGGTTCCCCAATCACAATGGGATCTTTTTGCTTTCCGAACAATCACAAGCTCTTTTCTTTTCCTCTTCTTCCTGTCCATCTTTTCAGTGGTGCTTGAGCCAGCTTCTATCTCCTTCAGAGGCTCCATGGTGTTGGCACCTGAAAACACATGAGGGAAAAACACATGTGTTCAGACACAAAAACAAAAATGAAACATCCAGAACAAGCACTATAACACGACCGACCTTTGCCGACACTTTTTTAAGTAGGCAAAGGGTACCTTTCCCGACAGATAGCCTCCCACCAAAAGTTTTTCCGACAATTTACAAACAGTCGCGCTAGAAGCAGTCGGCGAATGTTTTGCCGACAGTTAATAGCATCGCCGACAGTTATTGTGTAGCCAAATGCTATACCTATGCCGACAGTTGAATCTTTTGCCAACAGTTAAACCTTTGTCGACAGTTAAGACATACGCCGACAGTTAGAGCCTTTTCCGACACTTTATATGTTGGTGAAACTATTTCCAAGGCATTTTATTAAACATGCCCATAGTGGGTACTAAACTGTTGGTAAAAATATCTAACTGAATTTGGATATAATATATTTGATGCTCCTTATACATAATACATAATACATCACATATCCACTTTTCTTTACAGAGAATACATCACATAGAGCAAATCCATTTGATTTCATAGATATAATATATTTCTTCTTCCATAAGTACATCAATTTGATACATAGCAAGTGATGATCATGATACATAGAGCCATCATGCATATGTAGGTCCAAGATATAGATGAGCTAGTAGCAGACATATATATACATACATTAAAAGTCTTGTACTAAATGGTTATGGCTAAAGCACAGACATCAAATGATCCTGACTTGGGCACAAAAGTGTCATTCAATACTTGGGTGTTTGGCCTACATGATAGTGGACGCAAAACAAAAGAACAAGGAAGTAAGTCATGTCTTGTTGCAGT
>CM039122.1:2754273-2863052 GCA_022036555.1 Microstegium vimineum | reverse complement strand
AATACTTGGGTGTTTGGCCTCCCTGATGGGGGAACCCGAAAAACAAAAAAAAAAGGGGAAGTAAGTCATGTCTTTTTTCATATTTTTGGATACTTCAGATGATCCTTGCTAAAAACAACAATAAAAATTTTTTGGTATTTGGCACTGAAGGGTTAGCCCTAGGGGTTTTTCAAATTAAATTCTGTTGCTAAAAAAAAACCATATTTATTGCATGTGAGAAAAATGTTTTTGGGGTACAGTTCTGAGTTTCTAAGACCTAATCTGGGGGGCCTCCCAACAGTAATTTTTTAGCTTCCAGTTCGGGTTTCAAGCAGGTCCAAGTTTGGGCCCTTTTTAGTCTACAAAAAAGCTACTGGATGAAAGTGTATCTTTTAAATAAAAAAAAAAAAAACATAAACGCATTTGGAACTGATAAATTTTTGTCAAGTTCAATATTTGCACTCAAAGCTGCCGAGAGAATTTCTATCCATACTGACCACAAGGGAGAAAAAAGAACTTGGGGTAAAGATACATGCTAAAGAACTATGCAGAATCAAATAATATTGCTTCTAAGTTCAAACTCAAAATGGAGAAAAGATACATGTCTCCCGAAGTTTTTTTGGCGAACTACCTATCAATTATGATTGAATCACAAGTCACCCATGCATAAGCCGAAGGAGATAACAACAAACTACAGTCTACAAGTTAGTTTTGCAGACAAGTAGATAACACTGGGTGGACTTTGATAAACACAAAAAGGGGCTACGGGTTCCTGCAATACAAAAATATTAAAACATTCAATGTAAAAAAAATTAAGTTTGCAGCTTCAAGCACGGGACAGGGGGGGTTTAAACTAACTATTCATCTGAAAGCCCGCCATAAAGTAAAAAAAGCCACCCCTATTGTACCCTAAAATATCAATCACAAATTAATTTGAAGAAGAAGAGTAGATCTAAAACGGGGGAGGTCTCACGGAAGGTACCTGGGCCGGGAAATCCACGTCGCGGGGCAGCGAGCAGGGATGGAAGGTCGGAAGTCGCGCCGACGAGCGAGGGGGTTTCCCCCTCGTCGCCGTTCCCGGGTGGGCGGCGACGGGGGGCGGGGCGTCACCCACGGGAATCCGCGAGGCACGGGAGTGCAGCCCCAGGGGGGGAAAAAACTCTTCGCTGGAGGCTCCCGAGCGGGGAAACGGAGGCTCGTCGGCGGTGGCGGTGGGCGGCGGGAAAGCGAGCGGAGGATGCAGCACGAGGCACCGCTACGGGACTGCGGGCGTCGGAGACTATAAAGACTAGGGCATCAGGGGTAGAGGGATAGGGGCTCTATTTTTGGGGTTTGGGGCCGTATCCACAAGGCCGATACCTATCAGCCACGTATCTAATATTCGTAAAAAAAATAAAAAAATTCGGATACTCCTAATATACGTATCGACGGCATATTAGACATAGGGTATCCGAAATCGGATAAACATATCCAAAACGCGATACGGGGTTTTCCCTGAACGTATCCGTGTAATGAAGCACTGAGTGCATCTGTGGGTTTTTTACAGTAAAAAAGCCCCCCAAACATGGGCTTATTTTTATTTAAAAAAATGAAAAAAATTTTTTTTATTTTAAAATTTTTTAAAATATAAATTTAATAATCCCTTTAAATTTAAAATCATCAATATATATATATATATAAAATGATTGTAGTTTCAAACACAAAATATATAAATAAAACGTTTCACTTTCCGCGGGCAAAACGAATTTTGCTCCCTAATTTTGTCCAAAAAGCTTTTATTTTTACTTGAGAGCGGAATTTTGGGCCCCTGGCCTTAAAAATTTCCAAAAATGTCCAAGATTTTCGCCACATCAAATGTTTGGTCACACACATAAGAAATTTAAATTAGATAAAAAAAAAAACTAATTACATAGATAATTTCAAGAAAGAATCTTTTAAATTCTTTCTACTCCGTAATTATAGACCCAAAAATTTGCAAAAAACAAACGAAATGCCCAAAAATTTTGAAAATAAACAAGGCCTTTTTTTTGCCTTATTAAAAAAGAGTGCGGGGGTAATTTGCGAAACTTTCCAAAAACACTTTCGCCGCCCGTTAGATATTTGGGTCGTCTAGGCTATGCCACACTTATTTTGTCTTGAAATGTTTGCCGACATTTAATTGCCCCTAGAGAAACTCGACGGTTACTTTGTAGCATACAACATCATTGCCGACAGAATTTTGTGTCCTTTTAAAAATTCTATAATTAAACCCAAAACATAGTGGGGTAAATTAAAAACACCATTTGCCCAAAAAGATAATGTAGGCAAATGTGTGTCATGGTGTGTGAAGTCATTTCAAACAATTATAGGGGATCATATGAAACAGTGGAAAAAAGAAAATAAAAGAGAAAAAAAGGGAGAGAACGTACAGGTAGGCAAGGCGTATGACTCATGGGGGTTTAAAAACACATATGTCCCATATAAATCATCGTCTTTTGGAAAAAGGTCTAAGGAGGAGATATCATTTAAAATAGGGAAAGGGCTTTTGGGTGTGGTTGTAGCAAGGACAAGAGGCCAAATACAACTCTGTGAGTCTCCTCCCCCAGCTAGGCCTGGTAGTGGTGGGGGAGCAGGGGCAGTTTTAGGACCTCCCAATAAGGTGTGGGTTTTGCAGGGGGGTTTGATGAACATGGAGCACTGCGGCTTTCTCATCCTCCTCCAAATGACTTCGTTGGGGAGCAACCAAATTTGGGGCTTTGTGGTCTCAGCCTCTTTACATTTGCATGATTTGATTGAGAAAAGCCCACCAAACGGTGAGATAGTCTGAGTTTTTTAAACCTTCCCCCTTTAGTACTCTCCTCCCCCGGAAACAGTAGGGTGGGTGGAACACTTGTTTCCCCCATTTAGTAGTATGATTTTGGAACTCTCAACTTGTGAGTTCGGTGCAGAAAGGGGCACTTGGATCTTCGTACCTTAGGGGGGCTTTGGGCGCTTTTTCATTTTGGGTGAAAGTAGGGTTCACCATCCATGCCCCTACCATTGCTGGCATCAAAAAGATCTGGTGCACCATCATCCATCCGCCAAACCCTCTTGCCGCCAAAAAAATCTGGTGCACCATCCCCTGCCGCCCCCCACTGCTGCCACAAAAGGATCCTTTTCCCCTTCCTCGTGGTACTGCTAGAACTTTGCTCAATTGCAACAAAACCCTTTTAAACAAAATCACACCTCTCTTCCCCCCAAAATCTCTTTCCCCTTTAAGGGTTTTATTGATCACCCCAAAAAAATCAAAAAATTTCTTTATGTCTTGTGAAAGTTGAGTAAAGTCATTCTCCACCAAGGAGTTTTTGTTGCGCCCCAAAAACACCTGGAATTTTCAGGAAGAGTCTACAAAAAAATAAATAAAAAAGGAAATTAGCAACTAATAAAAATCACAAAAAAAAATAATAAACAAAAAGGCAAGCTACAAAAAAGAGTTATATAGAAAAACCGATTAAAAAAAAAGGAAGGGGAAATTTATAAAAAATTCACCTCAATGCCAAAAAAGGGGGCCCCATGGTGCTTTGGCTAAGGGGCCTACACCATTCACCATGCATTGACTTGTTGCACGGGCATTTCTTCCCGTTCTCTTTTGGTTGGGGGGACTTCTTCTTCCGCGTTCTCTGCGGGTTGCCGGCACAACCTCTTCTTCGGGAATTCAATCGGGGGTATCGTACCCACTCAAGGGCAGGGGTTTGGGGTAAGGGGGGGCTTCCCAACTACAAAACTTGAAAAAGGGATGTTAGGGGACAAAAACCAATGGCACAACACAAACAAAAAAAGGGAATGAATGAGAAAAAACACATAATTGAAAAAAAGGAAATCAAACTCCATAAACCACCAAATGGGGGGCTTTAAACTGAAGCTTATTTGTATCAACCTTTTCAACAAAATAAAAACTGCATTTGAAAAACAGGCAATGCATACATCATAATTGACTTTCGTACCAATCTAAGGGGTATTCCAGATGGTCCATAAAAAATCAAAAAAAAGGAATATATATATATATATAAAAAAAAACCGGGGTTTAAAAAAAATCATATCTTTTGAAACAGCAGCATAGCTAAATACAACACTAGAAGATTGATAATAAAACATAAATTTGTTGAAAACAAAGATTTTGGGCGCATCATATCTTTTAAACATACATGCTAACTAAAAACAAACTAAAAATTGATAAATAAAACCCATCAATTTTAAAACAAAGAAAATATTCACAAAACAAAATAGATGGAATAAAAAAAGAAAAACCCAAAAAGGGAGAAAAAAATTATACCGAAGGGATAGAGGCACTTGAGAGAAGTGCTGCTCAAAAACTACCCACAACTCACATTTGTGATATTTTCTTGGAACTTTCGGATCGCCCAAACAACCATCAAAATATGTCCAACCCAGCAAATGATCTATTTCAACACCCTTCAATTTTCAGTACTTAGAATGAAATTGTCATTAGGGGCACAAAGGACTACCCCAACGAAACCACATAATCCCTCATGAATTTTGGTCTGCTCTTTTGTTTCATCATGACTTGATACAATCACTAAGGGGCAGTGAAACGGCCCCGGGCCCTAAAGGCTCACAATCTTCGGGACTCCGCAGTTCTTGATGGGTACAACCAAATTGACAGGGACGGGGCGCTCGGACCCCCAAAAAATTTTTAAATCAATTTTTTGTCAAGTGGGGAAAACTTTTCATTTTGTTTCTATAAAATTGTCTCAACTCACTTTATGTTCCTCAAACAAATCCAACAAGCTTTTTGGGAATGAGACTTGAGACTTTAAAGCAAAAAACCAAAAACCCGCTTCACTTACCAAGCAATCTGTTGATCTGTGAACTTTAAGTCACACACCTGTGCCAAAAACCTGTTTGAAAGGGGCACTTTGGGTTTTGCTTTAATTTTTCATTTATCACTGCATAACAAACGGGGGGGGGGGGGGGATAAAATTTTACACAAAAGCGTCAGGATCTGCGAAAAAAAACCTCCTATTACCCAAATTCGATATCCCAGGCGGCCAGTCGATTTGACTAGTTAATCGCAAAGGGCATAAAAAACAAGACTGAACGAACAACACGAGCGCCCCAATTTAAGGCTCAAACCTGATCAGGATAACTAAGCAAGCTAACGAGACAACAACGATGCGCCCGATATCAAAGCTCAATTACTTCCACCGGGAACTTGCCAGGGTTTACGAGATCGATGAAGTCCCGCGAACTTAAGAACTCTAGATAAAACTAATACCTAATACAGTAAAAGGGAAATTTTTGGAAAGGGGAATAAGAAAAAAGTAATTGATTTTTTTAAAGCTTGGGTATATCTTTTCAGCACCCCCGGGACCTATTTTTAAATTTGCAGGGGATTGTAATAATACGACCGTACTTTTCCCAAAAAAAACTCCTAACTTTTAAGGGGAAAAAACTGACCCGCCAGGGGTCAGACCCAAACAAAACAATCTTTTCCAAACAACTCTACTATTTTTAAGGGGAAAAAAACACTCACAAAACGGGCTCAAACTCCATAACAATACGGTACAAAAAACACCCTTTTTCCCTTTTGCTCTTTTCCGATGAAAATTTTTCCCTTAACACATCCTTCCGATCCGCAATTTTCCTTTTTAAAGTCATCGGAACCGTGGCCACCGCCATGTCACTTTCATCAGCAACACTCCATCGGGAATTGCCAACCACCATTCTGTTTCATCGCAGCATCACCACTCATCCAACAACCCTTTGCTTTCATCCACTGATTCTCAAGGGAAGCTGACCTTTGCCTTTTTCAAGTCCTTCTGCCTCCATCGGCAACAAGTCTGTCTTCATCAGCAACATTCTTGCCTCTATCGGCAGTCTATCGATAATATCCCGATGTCGATAAAGAACAGCAAACAGCCCCTTGCCGATCGCACAATCCTTAGATTATATTGACACGTGCCAAAAAACGGTGTCAACAATAAAAAACAAAAACAATGTGTTAAATGTTGTTGCTGCATGCCGATAAAAGTGAATGAAACACAGAAAGTAGATGCTTGAAACACCGCATCACCCCCCGTCAGTGTTGCAGAAAAAAAGAAAAACAACAGATTAACCACATTCCCTACATCTACCACTACCACATGCAACTGTGCCACATCTACCACTACCACATGCAAAAACTGCACCACGAAACATCAAAAAGCCTAAGTAATCCAAATCATAGTTGGAGACAAACCTTTCTCTGTGCGGCTGCATTACTCTTCTTAGATGGAGACTTCTCTGTGGGGGCTGCATTACTCTTCTTAGATGGAGACTTCTCCTCATGAATGTTTCCCGCTTTGCTCGACGATGCTTCAACTTCAGCAAAGGAAACACCTTCCTGTGGGCAACACGCTTGTATCCTGGAGAATCCCAGTCTCTTCATCAAAGCCCATGAAATCATCATCCTTATATGGCGATGCATTGCATCCTGATCTGGTATCATCACGATACACAACAGTAGTTGGGTCCCTGTAGAAGAAAAGCAATTTTTTCAACATGATAAACACCATTCCCCACTACGTCAAAAACGATTTTGCACAGCATTGCCAAAAAGGCCTAAAATGGGCTCCATGACGACATCAATTTTATCCCGCTACGATAAATCACACAAAATTTAACCACAGCGGGCATTTTTTATTTACCGCGCGGACACTTTTGCCCCTGTGGTAAATCGATTTACCGCAGCGGGCTTCTAAGATGTCCTCCACAGAAAATACCTTATTTAGCATGGCGACCGTGTTAAGAAGCCCGCTGCGTAAATCGATTTACCGCAGCGGCAATTCCTTAAAGGCCCTCGCGGCTAATGCTACGCCCAACAGTCCAATAAAACCCGTTAGCCATCTTCATATAAATATGTACCTAGGTTTCAACCTCCCCATATTTTCTCCCAATCCCACCCGCAGCCTCCTCTCCCTCCCTCCTCTCTCTCCCTCAATGGCGGCTCCTCCTCTCACGCCAGCAGAGCCCTTGTCGGCCGCCGCGGCCATGCGGGCGCGCAACCCCAGCGACGGCGCCCCAGCAACGACGCCACCGCGGCGGCGCATCTCCGGCACTCGAGCGCATATCCTCCCTCGCATCTCATGGCGCGGGCGGGCAGGAGGCTCGGCACTGGCGGGCGGCTCGCCGCGACGGTGCAGATCCTCCCTCGCATCTCCCTCCTCCCTCCTCCCTCGCATCTCATGGCGCGGGCGGGGCAGGTGGCTCGCCGCGGCGCGCGCATCTCCAGCACGGCACGTCTCGGACGGCGCGGCCGCGCGACCGCGGACGCGTCACAGACGGCTCGCGCGGGCCGCATGGCGCGTCGCTGGCGGCACGGCACGGCGGATCTGGACACCGGAGCTCTGAGCCCAAGCGACCCAGATCGGAGCCCGCGTGGCCCAGATCTGTGGCGTTTGGGCTTTTTTTTGTTTTTTCTGATGTATTAACCGCAGCGGGCAAAAAATGCCTGCTTTGGTTGTTTGTGATTTTCCGTGACCTTTAGTTTTAAGCGGCGCGGTTTGGCCGCTGTGATAAATTAAAACGTCCGCTTGCAAAAATGAATTTTGACGTAGTGCCCCCCCCTCCCAACTGTAGCAATTACTCAAAATCGAACTCTACGGTCCAAATGGTGTGACGCATGTAGTGGATGCGAGCAAAAACTTCAGGTAAAGCAATTAGGCCTATGCGCTACAGCAACAGCAAAAAACCCCGCGTAGCTAGGGTTCCCGAGATGCAGGCTCGGCAAAAAATGGGCCGCAGTGGGAGAAGGCAGCGAGCCATGCCAACGCCGCACGGATGAGAAGAAGCATGCGAGCATTCCACCCCCCCCCCTCACCCCCCCACCCCCAGCATGCGCGAGTGATGATTACCAAGCGAGCATGCCTTGCGGTTCCACATGTGCATCGTGTGCTCGCAGCAAAGGGAATGGAGAGAGGTAAGACGATGAATCGAACCTCGGGCGGAGGCCGGCGTGGCGCGCGGAAGCTCGGATGCCGCCGGCGAGGGAGCAGATGGAGCAGTTCAGGTCGCCCTGCTACTACCGACGCATTCGACGGTGAGTGAGAAAACCACGGTTGCGGGCGACCCGAGGCCTCTGTCTGAAGAAAACCGCGGTTGCGGTTGCGCGTGGGGCGTGGGGGGACCCATTGTGCGGGTTGGGCGATGTGGTGGGCGAGTAGCGTTATGGGCCGGGCTGTGTGCGCTCCGTTCGACGGTTCTAACGTCTCCTCTTTAGCATTACCCATCAATTATCCGTTGATGAGTACTCAGCCCTTTGTTTTTTTTTTTCCTATATATAAATGTTCCTTCTCCCCCTAACATCCGGCTCACGACACAGAGATATGGGGCGGCCCATATGTCTGTGTATCATCCTAGTGGGCTGGCCCATTAAGAAGCTCCCTCACAGATGGACCTACCTACGTTTCTGAGCCCAGGAGCAAATGAGTATGGCCTCAATTTTGGAAGGATTCGTGTTCCTTCATTGTATATTGGTCTGATTGACCAAAAGCATCCTCCTCCGAAATCCAAAAAGAAAAACCACCAAAATCAAGCAAATGAGCAATGCAATGCAACACAGTAGAGTATGTAGTAGTACATCTGTGTGCGTGCAATTGTTTAAGCATATGGTATCTGGTGCTGCCTTTGAGTTGAGTTGATGGTAAAAAAAGGCTGCCCTGCAGCGCGGCATCTTTGGTGTCTTTCTTGGATATGGATGAGGGAAAGTTGGTAACTTTTTGAGGAAAGGAAAAGAGCACTGCTTTGCTGCTAGTGCGAGCTTGTGTGTGCATGGCATGGCATTGGCATTGCTGGCCGCGGCCGCTGCTGACACGGTACCGTATGGGAGCGGAGCGGAGCGACAGCTTCTGTTCAAGAACCTACTCATGGTGAGTGCTGAGACTGCTGACGGAGAGGATCAATCGCCTATTATTTTTATTGCGAAACCAATCGCCTATAATTTGCAGTAATCTTCTTTTCTTTATTTCCTTTTTTTTTGTTTGTGGTTTGGTACGGTTTTAAATTGTCGTTTTGGAAAATTGATTGATTGATGAGGTGTGAACCCAATATTATGATTTATGAAGACTACTGTACATGTTGCCTCTGATCCGCCGGGAATAGGAATATTTTCGATTCGACGATTCCATTCCCGGATATATAGATAGATAGGATAGGGCAGCCCAATTTCAGCAGAATCGATCGATGGAAGCAGGCTTTTGGAAAGCCAAGCTCACACAAGCAAGAGAGCTAGCCACATGCATCGATCATCTGGGATCTCTTAATTTGGTGACACGTTTCGAACAAATCCACAGCGTATGTACTATGTATGTAATGATGAAATCCTCATGTTCAGTACCAGTAGGAGATACGCGCGCGCACGCTGTACAGTAAGTAGGATTCAGTGTGTAAAGCAGGTCCTCACATCAGAACTCTGAATTTATTGTTCAGATGCTAAAGCTGTAAAGCAACAAACGTACTCCTCCTGTATAGTACTATGGCACTAGAGCTACTACAATACAATAGTACTGTAATTAAACTAGTGGTAGTAGCTGATTACGAGGCTAAATGAACGTCAAATTAAAAAAAAAATTTCGCTAACATGCTTGGCATGTATTTCATTAAGAGAGATAGATAGTTTTGTTACAAGGCAATGCGGCTACGGTGATCCATAGATAACCGAAGCCCAGCCCCCTCTTAACAACATACACGCGATTGTGATTACAAACAAACCAAATTAGCGACTAAGCGTACACGAAAGCCTACTCAAACCACCATAGCGTGATCTCCCTTTCAACCAACTGAAACAGCTGAATTGGCGAGCTCATGGTTCTGTCAAAGGTTCTTGCATTTCTTTCTTTCCAAAGGAACCAGCCGACCAAGAAGAAAGAAGAGGAATCAAACCCTGGGCGGATTGGCTTGGGCACCAGCTTCCTGGTGGTAGTCCACCACAAGCATCACTTCCTCCTCCCTAACCCCGACCAGATGATGCACACGGAAACTTCTTAAAGAAAGCGACCACACTTCTCTACTGAACACACAGCCGAGAATGATGTGTCCAAACGTTTCCACTGCCTGATCACAGAAGATGCAAGCGTTGCTGTTCTGCAAACCATGGCTGTGTCGCCTCTCCGCTGTCCAGCAGCGCCCATGCATAACAAGCCAGTAGAAGAACTTAACTCGAGGGGCGCCGAGTTTTCCATAGCTGTTTGGCGCCCACCGGCACCGCAGCCCCAAGGAACATAGCTCCATAAGCTGAGCTTGCCGAACACTGCTGATCACTTGTTAGCTTCCACCTGTAGGTGTCTGGCACACCGTGACTATGCCCCATACATGGATGAATTCAGTGATCAGTCGAAAATTTCTTGGCCCGGTGATGTGAGACACCCATGCCCTTCCATTCATTGCTTCTTCTGCCACCGTTTTCTTCCTCATTCTTCCTGGAACAGCCGCGAAAACCGCTGGCGCAATGCTCGAATTACTGTCCAAAAGAACGTTGATTCCCCATTGCCAACCGTGGATGTTGTGGCGTCAGAGCTTGGGAGCGAACTCCAGATGCTGTCCACGGGAACGCGCGCTGTAGGATTCAGTACAGGGGTGTAATTAATTAATTTGTAAAAGGCCGTTGTCACCTGCGTACACCTCAGAATTCATCAGATGCTAAAGATGTAAACGTACTGATACGCGTAGAAAAGCAACGTCAAGTACACCATACTCCTACTAAGCTAGTAGCTATAGTAAGTATCGTAGTATTCCATACTCGTAGATATTCTCTGATTACTAGAGATGAGATGACGATGAGGATGTGATCCGTCAGTGGACTGGAATGAAACTTGCACGCACGCACGTAAATGGAATCTACGCTTGACAAAGGCCGGGGTGCTACCTTCCAAACCAGATCGAGTAGTAGAAAGAAGCAAATAACCCAATGCCATTCATTCATTCACTGACCATGGTGGTAGTAGATTGGATTGGTACCAGCAGAAAATAGCTGCGACCTGCAAACAAAAGGCAAGCAACTACACATTCGGCCAGCCATTCAGTTAGATTCAGGCGAAGTGGAATGGGATGGAGTGGAGTGGCGTGCAGGTGCAGATGCAGAGAGAATATTTGGTCGCGTCAGTCAATTGTTGGTATTCGCTTGCCCCTTTGCTGGGTTGCTTGGCTGCGGTCGGACCGACGCGAGAGCTGCTCAGGTCTGTTTGTTTGGCAGGCAGAATTATGCACTGTTGTGACAAGATTATACACTGCTGCCTGATGTACTGACTGGATTTAAACCAGCTGAAAAGTCAAACGAACAGGCTTGGTCCGGTCTCCCGGAGGAGCACGGGACGACGACGACGACGAAGCAAACAAACGGCAAATAAAGCCGTCGTCACTCGTCAGGGAAGGACAGCAGCCGGTCACGTTCACGTAGGTAGGTAGGTACTATGGAGTGCAGCACACTGCTCGGCGGATGAGTCGACCGTCAGCGAGCCCCCGAACCTGCACTGCACTGCACCGCACCCGACCCCGACCGACAGCGTGCATGCACCATGCTGCCCGGCCCCTGCATCTGCAAGGATGGAAGCAAGGAGAAGCGGCCACAGACCAGCCACGCACGCCGACCACAGGCGGGCAGGCACACAACACACGCAACCAGGCAGTGAGACAGACAGCGCGACACCGTCTTCCACGCACTCACCGCGTCTTTTTGTTGCACCGCATTGACGTTGGTCCGTCCGAGGCGAGATGCGATGCACAGTTCCCGTCTCTCCCCACCTCCCCATGGGGTGGGGGCACGCACGCCATTGCCAGGCCGCGCGCGCTTGTCTCTTCCGCGGAGAATCTCTCGGTCTCAGCAGCACTTTGCCAAATCGAATGCATGCCATTGCCACCCACCGATCTGCTGAGAGCCGGCCACTTCTTCCTCCTATGTTTCCTCACGCTTTCTCCTCCTCTTTCTACCATGGTGAGCCGTCCCACACTCCCACTGAGAACCAAACCAGCTGGACCTGGCTGGCGGATCTGGCATGTTCATCGTCGTCTGAATCATCTCCATCCATATGACAGTATGCTCCTCCTCGTTTCCTCTTTCCTTTTACCATTGGGGCAAGAGAAGGCATAGTAACCATACCACAGTGCTGCCACTTTCTCGGGCTTCGTTCACATTGTCTGTCTCCATTTACCTCAAATGCCACATCTGCACCACACCACTACTGCCACATCATGTATGCATTCGATCCATGTATACTCTAGTAGTACAACCTTTGGGCTTTGGCAGATTGAATCGGTTGCCGTGCGTGCCGCATCATGGCGCCGGTGCCGGCAGATCGCCAGCCCATATCATGCGCCTTTTATTCTCCAATTACCGATGACCAAACTATATATGCATGGTCTCTTCTTTTCTTACCGACCGAGAGCTCACACACACACAAACAACAAAAAAAAAAACATCCATTTTGACCCATCCATGGCACGCACCACAACGCAATGTGCGCCGGTGGTAAAAAAAATCAAAGCGTAGTGCATGCTTGGGGATATGGGCATCGTCGAGTCAGTCAAGCCAGCTGGGGAATAATCTACATCATCGATCTCGTCTAGTACCAAACACAAATTAACAGTTGAGCACACTGGTGCTGATAATTATAGTGACCAAAAGCATGCAGGATCTATCTAGAAAGACGGCGACCACTATATAATAATATTACCAAGCTAGTATATTCTCAGCTTAATTATTCCCTTGACCTTGTTGCATGCATTTCACTTAGTAGTGTGGACATTGGACTGTCTCAACGTACACGGCCAGGCCACTAGTGAACACTGAACAGACTCCGATAGAGGCTGTAGTACGTACGTGCAGTCACTACGTCAAAACCTATTAACGGTGACGGTCAAAAACTGTTTATCGCAGCGGTCAAAGTCGTCCGCTGCGATGATAAGGCCACGGTTAATCAAGCATTAACCGTAGCGGGCAAGTTACAATGTCCGCTACAATTAAATTTTTTAATTAAAAAAATAAAAATGCAGTTTTAGAATCTGGAGCAGTATTTACAGATTTCATACAACAACTAGAATTCACATAAATCATAGCAGAGATAAATATCATATATATATATATTGAACATCCATACACAGATTCAAATTCACATAGTCAAATATCCATACACAAGCACATATAAGTTGTTGTCATCCACCATATACACAAAAGAAACACAGGATTACATTTTAAATTCAAATTTTCACTTGGTGTTTGTAATCCGTGGACGGAGCATGGTGTCCCACTTCCTAAACTTCTCGAACTCAGGTAGAACCGCTAGAAACGCTTATGGTGATCATTGATCCTCGACTAATGTGACAACTCTACTTACCATAGATAGGAAAACTCAAATCATAACAATCATGGAACCGTGGCACACGTCCAACCTAACCATCAACACAACATGACTATGCTTTTGCTTAGGTATGGACGTAAGCCACGGTTTCATGAGAGTCATGACAAACACTGTAGAACTCTCGGTTGTCACATTGTCTCACTACACCTCTTTATATCATCGAACAACAAAACAATCAAAGTGTCCAAGAAAGATAACAACAAAGTGTTCCCAATATTGGATTTTTAGAATCAACATCATTGCAAAGTGCCTTAGGTCTCAGTTCATATTACAAAATTTCATCATTGCAATGTGCAGGTGTACTTATTAGAGCAAAGATTCTAGTAAACAATTATGGCGCGGCTGCCGCACCTAAAGGTGCTCCTCCTGCGCCAACAAGAGTTTACAAATAAAAAAATTCAACATCACGTTTAGGAAGCACAATAACATCATATTACTACTGCACATTTGCTTAGTGTGTACGAATTCAAATAGCCATCATCATTCCCAAATTGAAAAAAACATCACTTCTCAGTGAAAATCAGGTTTCATCAGTTTAGTGACTTAAAAATAACATTTCATTTCATCAGTTCAGTGGCATATGCTCAGTGAAAAATAAAATTTCGTCACATCCTCGGTGCATCACAGACATATCTCACAGCATCACAGGCAGCATCACAGAGGGAAATAATCACAGAGAAAATAATCACATGCATCACCGAGGGGATGGAGCAGAGGGAGAGGAGCACCAGGCGAGCACCGAGCACCAAGCACCAAGCACCGCGCACCGAGCACCAAGCACCAAGGCAGCACCAAGCACCAAGCACCAAGCACCAGGCGAGCACCAAGCACCAGGAGAGGAGGAGCACCGAGGCCGGGAGAGGACTTGAATCACCGGCGGTCGGGGAGAGGAGGAGCACCGGAGAGGGTGGCGAGGTGTAGTGGACCACCGAGAGCACCAAGCACCGAGCGGAGCGAAGCGGAGAGCGGGGAGCGGGGAGGAGCACCGGCGGCGGCGGCGTTGGACTTGGGCAGCCCTTCGGGAGAATATAACCCTAACCGCAGCGATGAAGAAGACACGCGGGGGCCCGCCCCCTATATATAGAAAACCTTAACCGCAGCGGCATTATAAGCCGCCCGCTGCGATAAAATATTAACCACAACGGACACTTTATAATGCCCGCTGTGATAAATATTAACCGCATCGGGCGGATTATAATGTCCGCTGCGGTTAACCAAGATCTGTTCAGTTGATTTCAATTTTCAGTTTCATCAGTTCATTCAGTATACTTGATATAAATTTAGTATACTTGATATATATTCATACAAGTATATAAGTATATTCATATATGAGATGTAAATTAAAAAATGGCTTGTCTACTAGTTTATTCATACTTGTCCACTAGCTTGTTACAAAAATGACTTGTCCACTACTTTATTACATCTCATTTTGGTACTGCCGCTTTCACGGATCGTACCTCACCATCGGGCGGGCCCAGGCTTTAGACCGCTCTTGTTGCAACGATCTTCAACAGCCTTGACCTTCTGGGGTAGATCGGTGAAAAGTTGGAGCTCTTCGTAGTTGTTGTATTGTTCTGGACTCTGGACACCATCAGCTCCCACGATCCTCTCCTTTCGTTCACGACCACGTGCTTCTTTGTGTCCTCTGGGTAGATATAGTAAGCCACTTGCGCGACGTCTGTAGCAAGTACCCACTGATCATCTTTATATCTGGTACTTTTGAGGTTCACTGTGGTTAACCCTAATCTGTCGACAACAACTCTTTTCGAGTTAACCCAGTCAACACGAAAGACACCTAGGCGAAGGTCTTTTCCATAGTCAAGCTCCCATATTTCGCCAACCTATCCATAGCATTGTGTCCTCTTGTTTGTGGCCCCGTCGACTCCTTCGTATCGAACACCGCTATTCTGTGACGCGCTCTTCTTGTCCTTGTCTTTCATGTGGAACCTGTACCCCTTCACGTTGTACCCTTGCCAAGTCGTAACTTGAGTGGACAACCCTTGTATCAACTTCTTAACGGTGTTCGTATCTTCATCAGGGCTTCCTTCCAGTGGGATGCATTGCTCTTTAAGCCACTCTATGAAACTGCTCTTGTGATGTTTTTGGACCCATTCCTCCGTGCGTTGTCCGTCATGTGCGGCGCGAATCTCATCTAGGTGTTTTTCAACATATTTGTCCATGCATGCCAACTGATGAAGGATGTTGTAATGAGCTTCTTCCACATCTTTGTCTGGTATATCGGTGCGTACTTGCCGTCCTGTGCACCCCTTCCCGGAGGTTCTACCCTCGTGCTGATGAACATGCAATCCTATCGCCCTCCCATCCCTTATGTACCTCATACACCAGTTGATGGACTCCTCAGTTGTGTATGCCTTGATCATAGAGCCCTTTGGGTAAGCACGGTTATGGACATATCTATTCAGGGTCGACATGAACCTCTCGTATGTCCACATCTGGTGCAGGTACACGGGCCCAGTTGCTCGATCTGATCAACCATGTTCATCATTAGGTAAGACATAATGTTAAAGAAAGAGGGGGAAAGCACATCTCGAGCTGGCAAAGGGTTTCCACGATGAACTCCTTCAGGTCAACCAGTTCAGCTTTGCTGATGACCTTCTATGTGATGCGGTTAAAAAAGTACGACATCCGAGTGATCACGTACTCTGGACCGATAGCCCTGATAACGATGGGAAGGAATACCGTCAGCATGACGTGGCAGTCATGTGAGTTGAAGCCAGACATTGTGAGGTCTTTCATGCAGACGAGGCTCTTGATGTTTGAGGAGAAATCGGTCGGTACCTTGATACCGCTCAACAAGTTGAGCATAGATATCTTCTCATCGCGTCTTAGGCTATATGATGCACCTGGTATGTCAACTTTACCATTATGAGGAGGTCCCAGGTGAAGGTCATGCCTGATGCCCTAATGGAGAAGATCCATCCGTGATTTGAGACCTTCCTTCGTCTTGAACTTGATGTCGAGCAATACACCGATCGTAGCTTTCGAAGACATTCTTCTCGAGATGCATGCAATCGATAGCATGGGGTGTGTTTAGTGTTTTCCAGTATGACAAGTAGTCGAAGAAGATCGACTTCTTCTTGAAAGGAACATGTACTGATGTTTCCTCCTCCTCCTCCTCCTCCTCCTCCTCCTCATTTGTCTTGTTGACCCGCTTTCGCTTTCTTGTTTGTTTTGTCCCTTCCTCTAATGGCTTTTTCTTCTTGCCAAACTCGATGGCAGTCATATCCTTCACCATCTCATACACCTTTGGACCCCAGCAAGTCTGCGCTGGTGGTTCACCCAGCTCTACCTGATTGTCGAAGTATTGATTCATAGCAAGTCTTCTATACCTGTGACTTTTGCTTAGGAACCGTCTATGCTTCATGTAAACTGTCTTGTACGATGCCTTAAGGTAATGGTGGCATGTCCCATCAATGCACTTTACGCAGCCAGTTTTCCCTTTGATCTGCCCTGATAGTGAGAAGAGACCAGGGTAATCGATGATCGTGACAAATATGATGGCCCTTAGGGTGAACTTCTCCTTGCGGTACGCATCAGTCATCTCGACCCCAACATCAAATAGATCCTGCATTTCCTCCATTAACGGTTCTAGGAAAACATCAATATCGTTACCCCGGGTTGTCTTGGTCCTGAGATCAGCATGGTCAGTATGAGATACCTGCGCTTCGGACACAAATGGGGGTAGGTTGTACATGGTGAGTATGACGGGCCAAGTGCTGTGCGAGCTGCTAAGCTCACCGAAAGGGTTCATCCCGTCAGTACTGAGCGCGAACCGAATGTTCCTTGACTCGTTGCCGAATTCCGGATATGTCTTGTCAAAATCTTTCCACTATTGGCCATCAGATGGGTGCCGAAGCATGCCATCATCCTTCTTGCGGTAATCTGATGCATGCCACGACATCAGCTTGGCATCCTCTGGGTTCCCGAATAGTGCACGCAGGCGGTCGATCATAGGCAGATACCACACCGACATTGCCGGGCTTCTCCGTTGCATGTAGCCCTCTTCCTCCTCGTCCTGCTGAGTCGCGATGCGATTCTCTGCAGCAGTGCTCTTCTTGCCCCCCTTCTTCTTCTTCGGACCACCTTGCAACGACTCGTCGCCGTTTGCATCCGCACGACAGTCAACATTCTTCTTGTAACGACTTGCGTTGCAGTGCGGACAACTCGTCATCATCTCATACTTAGTGCCCGGCTGATACATGATGCAGTGGTTAGGGCAGGCATCGAACATTCAAACTTTCATCGACACTGGACGAATCAACTTCTTTGCCCGATAAGTATTCACGGGAAACTTGTTACCCTTTGGGTACGTTGTAGCAAGGTAACTTAACAACTCATTGAAGTTGTTGTCAGACCAACCATGTTGGACCTTCATCATAAACATGTGGAGGATAAAACGGAGCACAGTGCACTCTTTCGGACATTCGCCACCATCCGGATACAGAGGATCAAGTGACGCCTGCTTCATCTCTCTGAAATTTTCCAACCACTTCAGGGAACCATACACAACGTCGTCCTCATCGATGTGCTTCACTAAATCATCAAAAAGTTGCACATCCTCGGGTTCCTGCATGGTGGCCTCCTGACCACCATGATCATCTTCCATGTCCTCGAGTAGATCCTCCACCGTGATATAATCACAATCATTGTTGTCGTTGTTGTATCTGAACATGAGACGTGTGGCGTTCGTGGCTCTTGGTGCGCCGTCGTCGATGCCGAGCTCACTCCAGATGCACCACCACCACTGGGGTCGACACTTTCGCCGTGCTGAGTCCAGACTGTGTAATTCTCTACGAAACCAAACCGAATCAAATGAGATTGCACCTGGCCATTGTTGGTGAAGGCTGTCAGATTCTTGCAGTGAGAACACGGACACACGATTGTCCTCCGCTTCGATCGGTCCACGGTGAGCTCTCGCAGCGGCAATAAACTTTCTCACTTCGCTGAGATACTGCGGATCAAGTACCCTACTAATCTTGTACATCCATTCTGACCTATCCTATTGGCTGCAAACCGTACACATCAACAACATAAGCTTTTAGGCATATAAAATTATAAAACTAGATAAAAAAGACATAAACTATTCTCTTTCCTCCCTTAATATAGCTAATCTAGATGTAGATCTATAGCTAGAGAGCTCAAAAAGCAAGGAAAAAGAGAGAGAAAAGAGCCCTCTAAAAGCTTTTAGTCACCTAATATTATGATTCTATATAAAAAAACACAAGCTTTCTCTCCTTTCTCCATGAAACTAGATCTAGATCATCCAAAGAGATCAAAAAGCAAGGAAAAGAGAGAAAATAGACCATGGAAACCTTTTAAATACCTCTTATGATGTCCTCCTCCTCCAAAACAACACTCAAAACCAAAATCCAATGGTTTGGTTAAAAAATCGGGCAAAACCTCTCCCCCCACGAGTTTGGAAGAGAGAAGACTTGAGGAAGAAGAAGGTCGAACTGTAGCTTATATAGGAAAGAAATAACCGCTGCAGACATTGTTATTTGACCGCTGCGGTAAACACATTAATCGTGGCGGTCACGTTATGCCGCCCGCTGCGGTAAATGGTTAACCGCAGCGGGCGCTTAAGCTGCCGGCCGAAGCGGCCGGTGCAGGGAATAACCGCATCGGGCAAGAAGGGTGTCCGTCACTAAGGCTATTTTTGCAATGCCGCGCAAAATCCATTTTGACGTAGTGAATGCCTTTTGAGGTTTAGGGTCTGTCTCGCAGTACGTACTCCTCTTGAGTGGCTTCTCTAGAGGATCGAGCAAACGTCGTTTTGGATTAGTCATAATTAACTCCGACTACTACTAATTTTTACTTAAAACCACGTTTGACAAGACTCCTTCGGACACCGTCAGAGCCAAGATGAAGATTTTGGCGTGGCTCTCAACTATATATCAGTACACACGTACTCCTATTGATTCACCAACCAACCGAATTAAAGGATCTCAACTATAGAGTATCCTTTCAAGGACCAATAACAAAAGTGATATATAAAGCGATGATGATACGATGCAAGGTCGTCATTAACCCACAAGCAGTCGTACGTAGCTAGGCAGCAGTGCCATTGTCATGATGAGATGATGATCCTTTTCGCTTCACCCCTGCCCTCTTAGTACTCCACGTACAACATAGACAAATGAAGGATTATATATGTCGTCATTACATATTCTTACTTGGTTTACATGTCTAATCAAGGATCGAATCGAATAATAAAAAACAATGATATGATAAGAAGATTAGAAGTGTCATGAAACTGCATTTCAGGGGTGGGGGTGGGGGGGGGGGGGATAAAATAAAATAAATGGATGAGCTCGATCTCTACTAGTAGTGATTAGATGAAGTGTTTGTGTGTGCCCTGTCCGTCCGATCCTTGGGAGTTGGGATGGGGGATCAAACCAAGGCAGGGCGGGCGGGTAGCAATCACGTTACACTGATGTCGTCTGAAACGAAGAGTAGAGTGGCTGTGATCATAGTGATCAAAAGCAGTATCCTTCTACAAAGACGAGAAGGCCCCCTCCTTAGTATATTATTGTTATTATTATATATGTACCCCTCCGTCCCGGAAAAAATCGATTCTTAGAATCCGTGTCGATCAAAATTTTTTAACGTTGACTAACTTTATAGAAAAATATAACAACATCTATGATCACCATGTAAAAATATTTTTTTAGATAAATCTAATGATACTAGTTTGATATCATAACTTTTAATACTTTATTCTATAAATTTGGTCAAAGTTCAAAAAATTTGACTTAGGACAAACCCAAAAATTCATTTTTTCAGAGACGGAGGGAGTACTACGTAAGCGATAGTGAAAATTGGTAATTCCATTTATGTTTTCTATTTAAACTATGTTATATAATCGGTTAAATTTGAGAATGAAGAAGAATTGGACTATTTTAAAAGTAAAACGAGATGCGCACTCTTGTTGATATGATGCCTGCTTTATTAATTACTTTGTTCATCACTTCACAAAGAATACAATCACCATTTTCTGATCTGTGTTAGAAGTTAAAGTCAAAATAATGTTGTTAGCTAGGAGTACATGGGACGACGACGGGCGGACAGAAAGCTATAGGATCGTACTTTTACTTGTACGTAGTAGATACTAGTACTATACATATAGAAGACTTGCAGGCCGGCCGCTGTCGCGCTCATGATTGGCGACGGAGCACGATTGATTAGTTCACGGGCCGGTGGCTTTGACAAGTGACGACGGGACGGCCGTTAGGGTAATAAGGCTACCTGCGCCAAATAAATCACGCAGGCAGGATGCTCCGTCGTCTGCATCATCATCCATGGTACACACGAATTTGCATGCAGGACGATTTGGCAGCATCCATCTCTGCATGATTACGAGCCCCTCTGGTCATGGTGGTTTTGCTTCATTCTCCTGCTGGATCTCCTCTCTCTCTCTCTCTCTCTCTCTCTCTCTCTCTCTCTCTCTCTCATCTCTCTCTCTCTCTCTCTCTCTTCTCTCTCTCTCTCTCTCTCTCTCTCTATGGGCCAGGGCCCAGGGCCATATATGCATGGCTAGCTAGTCGCAATGCATTGCCATGTTGATTGGGGGGTAGTGGTGGAGTACTGATGGCCTATGCTCATGCTCATGGTCCGGACGCCTGGTGTGAGATGGAAGGTTACATGTACGGTAAGGAAGATTCCAATGCATGATTGAATTGAATTAGAGTATGATGATGATTATATTATATACAGAACGAATCCGTACGTAGGTCGTCACCCTGCCTTCGTGGATCTTGTCCGATCCCGGGTCCCAGCTGGAGGACGGACGGATGGATAGATCATGGACCATCCTCTCACCGAGCGGTTCTGGGTGTGTTGCCTTGCCTGCTGGGTGCTGGCTGGCGTATCTGCTCTGCTCCCCGGCCACTCATCACTGGTTATGGCAGGCGCATGCATGATGCAGGTCTCGGTCTCGGTCACGCACCCCATTAGCTCTCCTCTGCTGCCTTTGCCTGCCTGGGTGATGTGGTGTGGCCGTCGTCGCCTCCCCGGCGGGCGAGAGATGAGATGATGAGGGAGGACGTCCTCCGACCGATCCATGCCATTAATTGCAATTTGGCGTCCGGACAGCGACGGCGGCTGCTACTGCCGTACGTCCTGCCCCGCGAAAGCGACGCTGTCTGCCGTACGTCCAGTCCCTCCCTCGCTACGTACAGCAGCTTCTTGGCCCTTGCTGCTGTTGGCTGCCGCTGTGCCTGTGCCTGTGTTGCACCGGCACAACGACGTCTGCACATGCGCTGCCGCTGCTCCTCCTCCTCCTCTGCTCTCGCATGCGATGCAATTGCAGTGGCAGCGCGGCAGGCAGGCAGAGGCACGCACGCACGCCTTCCTTCCGACCACCTCAGTCCGGGCCCTCCATTGATTCATCATTCATTTCGCTCATGCATTCTGTTCCCGTGCCATGCGGATGCGACCGCTGATGCATGCAGTCCTTCCTTCCTTCCTCCTGTCCTGGCGTCAACAGTTCAATGGTAGGTCAGCTTCCAGATGGCAATGGTGAATTCCCCCGGAAACTTTCCCCATCCCCGTGAATCGGGGCCCCCCCGTGGGGACTAATTCCCCGATGGTGATCCCCGTAATAATCCAACTAAAAATAATAGTACCCGACAATAATTCAATTGAAAATAATAGTACCCGACAATAATCCAACTGAAAATAATAGAATAATAAGCATGACTAACATACGATTATCAATTTCCATCCAAAATTCATACTTCATAATAATAATGGCATACAGCCAGCCACATTCTCAATTTCTCAGTCTCAGTCACAGATCATGGCATTCAGCCATCCAAGTCAAAGCAACTAGCACAAATGCATACAACAACTTCGAGTAAGGCCACAAGTGGCACTTGCTTTAGCAGCAGCACCACC
This sequence comes from Microstegium vimineum, assembly GCA_022036555.1. Taxonomy (NCBI): domain Eukaryota; kingdom Viridiplantae; phylum Streptophyta; class Magnoliopsida; order Poales; family Poaceae; genus Microstegium; species Microstegium vimineum. The sequence goes on along the minus strand of CM039122.1, from coordinate 2,840,790 downwards.
AGTAGCACAAAAGCATAGCCATAAGTTTACAAGCTCGTGGGCTCGTGGCAGTGATAGTACTTGCACATTGGCATAAGATACAACACACTAATTAAATAACTAGAAGTGAGAAGTGAGAACACAAAACAACAGTGAGCAATCCTCCAATCTACATAGAAGTAGTCAAAGACTTCACATCTCACAGAAGTGTAAGTCCCTGCATTCAACATGCAACAATGAATATACAAATACAAATTGTTCAAGTATTTCATAGTAACAATACATGGTTAGTTATCATTTTTGCATTTAGTACCTCCATCCCATCTTGGATTTCCTCAAGATAGCTCCAAAAGCTTACCGATTCCTCCTTTTCATCACCTATGGAATAATTGTAATGGTCATGCAACAATGGCAGTAAGAAAATGTATTAATGATAATTTATGATTGGTACAACATATAAACCTCGATATTTGTTTCGCAGCCAGTTTTATGAACACATTAAGGCCTCTAATATTTCTGGAGTGAGGCGGCTGTGGTGCTCACTAACAACCCTTCCACTAGTGCTAAATGTCGATTCTGATGCAACTATGCTAACTGGAATAGCATATATATCTCTTGCCACCTTCCTCAATACAGGATAACGTGTCCCAGCCACCTTCCACCAATCAAGGATTTGAAAGTTTTCTGTTTGAATAGGGACCAACTCATCCTCTAAGTATCTATCTAGCTCAGATTTGAACCTAACTGCTGCAGGTCTTCTAGTAGCAACACGTGCACTGATTGTGAACAACACACCTGAATTTGCAAGTGCAGGGGTTGATGATTCTGTGTTATCTTCTTCATCATCCATTTCATACTCCTTCATCAAATCATAAAGAGTGCTTGTAACATCACTCACTCTTTCTGCACTATCCTCACTTGAGTCACCAGTGAGTGTCTCAATAAACCCAAGGAGGAAATCAACCTTAAACCGAGGATCAAGAATGGTGGCTAATCCCATAGGTCCTTGAATTTCCTTCCAATACTTGTCAAACTTTGCAATCATCTCTACTGACATTTCTTGTATAATCTGATTGCCACATACAGCCCAATGCTTCATTTGCTCTTTAACCTCACAATTTTTTAGCAGTTGCACATTGGTTGTCACATAATTTGTTCCAGAAAATACATCAGTTATGTCATTGAATAACTTCAACCTATCAACTACCTCTTTAGCAAAAGCCCATTCTTCCTCACTAGGAGCAGAATCAAAGAGTTTCTCAACACGTGTTGCACGGTTGAAAACAACCTTCAAAGGTAGAGCAATACTAAGCATCCTGTAGGTAGAGTTCCACCTAGTTTTGCAATCAAGGCCTAACTTGTGCTCAATTTTAACTCTGACATGCTTAGCAATTTCTTCAAATTTCTCTACTCTTTTAGGTGTGGCTGTCCAAAAAGCAACACTATCACGTATTTTTGCCATTGAACTCTTTATAACCTCAAGACCATCTTTCACAATCAAGTCGAGAATATGGGCAGCACAACGCATATGCAACAATTTCCCTTCTAACATCAGTTTTGGCTTTCCTATCTGCTTGATTAGCTCGGGATTACCTTATCATTTGTGGAGCAGTTATCAAGTGTCAAAGTTGATATCTTTTCATCAATATTCCATTCCACCAATGCTTCACAACTCTTCACTAATAACTTCTGCTGTGTGCGGTCCAGGCACATAAATAAACCTACAAATAAATAGAGGCAGCAAGAATTAAGTTCATTTCTTAAATAAAAAATTATGGCAGGAAGAACTGATCTCATTTTACAACAAGTACCTCATTATAATGTTTCTAAGTACCCATGTATCATCGATAAAGTGAGTTGTGATAGCCATGTACCCCCTCCTTTGGTTGTCAGAAGTCCACATGTCTGAGGTTATGGCCACTCTCGACTTGGTTCCAGCCATGTACTCTAAGGTCTTCTTCTTTTCTTCAGCATATGTATCCATAATATATTTCCTATACATGCAGAAATAAAAGTGTGAATAAGAGAACTAAAGTGTAATTTCAATACATGCAGAAATGTGCTACTGAAGTACTAAACTAGCCACAAATATTACCTGATAGTGTTTCGAGTGACTATCTTGAATAATGGTTGAAGTGCACTCACAAACCTTCGAAAACCAGCATGATCAATAATAGATAATGGGTACTCATGCAGTACAATCATGGCAGCAAGCTCTCTTCTAGCGACTTCAGGATCAAATGTATAATTCTCCACAGATATTCCCCCCCCCCCCACTTGGGAATTGAACCTCAAGGCAGATTGAGACAGAGTTTTGTTCTGATTATTCAACTTGATCTTTTTCAATGTGCATATTTTCAAATGGTCATGAAGATGTCTAGTCCCATTCCTGCTGCCCCCTCCAAGCTTCTTGTGATACCAATTGCATTGAGCCTTGACTTCACCCCAAATACTTTCACTTTCTTGAAATCTTTCCAAACAATAGATCTTAGCTCCCTCTTTGTGCCAAAATCTTGATCCTCGGTCTCTTCATCATCATCATCATCAACTAGTATTGGCTCGGTACCATTAACCGACTCAGCTTGTGGGGTTCGGGGCTGTTCTGATTTCTTGTTGGCTGCTACTTCCACTGACCGACGTCGATCTCATGGTAAACCTGAATATAAAACCACACACGTTTAGGTTCAGCATACATAAATCATATGATTACTATAAAATCTGCAGCAATTCAAACCCTATAGATTTTATTAGACGAGCGCCGCCACCGGAGGATGAAGGTTCTGGAGTTGGCGGAGCAGACAGAGCTCCTTCGACTGCAAGACGACTTTTCGACAGGGTAGCCATTCTTTTCACACGAGGTTGGGGCAGCTGCCAGCTGACCTTTGATTTAGAACCGGAGCAAACTCCAGCAGGGGCAATAGCATGCGCATCACTTGGCACAACAGCAAAGGCAACAATCACAGGCTGCACAACACCAGTTACGGCTGCGACAGCAGGCATAGCGGCTACAACGCTCGTTGCGGGTGGTGTCCGATTGGCGTCCGATGCGGCATCCCTTCGCAAGGACCCCCGGACGTGGGTTAGTTAGGCACGCAACGATGGAAATCATGTAACTAAGAGCTTCACAGAGCTATTATTAAGGTCCGGTCAACATTGATTTCTGGAATAAAGAGATCTGAGAAGTTGTGGTCAGTGCTCACCTTGCGTTGTCGCCGTCGGAGCTCATGGCGATATATACTCCCCTGCTAGTTGGGCTGGAATGCTGGATGATGAAAATGGGCCTCCATGTGGATCCGCATTGTGAACATATATTTAGCGGGTTTCGAGTACGCGGACAGGGGTGACGTCCCCGAACCCGCCAGCCCCGATGGGGATGGAATTTCCTCCATTAGCAGCCTCGTGGGGAGCAAATCTCTCCCATCCCCGATCCCAATGGAGGAATTCCCCGCGGGGAATCGGGGATCGGGTCCCCATTGCCATTTTAAGGTCAGCTTCCGTTGCCCTTGCCCCCCAGTACTCCAGTAGTCCCACTCCCACCCCACCCCACCCCACCGGGCGAGACCATACGATCCAACTCCGACCGGCCATCACCATTATGCTGGGACTCATAAACACTAATTAACCCCCCCTGATATTCTTACTTACAAGTTACAACATGCATATTGTACCATGTAGTTAGTATATATATACTATGTATATTGATCTTTCAGGGGAAAAAAAGAGAGAGTATACTATGTGTATTTACTACTTGCTCCACGCTAAAATACACGTCACTCCGACATTCTTAGAGTCAAAGCATGCATTTAAGGTTTTGACCTAACTTATATATAAAAGGAAATCACAAATCAAATAGTAGGTATACTATAAAAAAATATAATTAATAAAGATTGTAATAATAATTATTTAGTATCATAAATATCCTTATCTTATCATATAAATTAAATTTGATTAAATTTGAAATGTTTTTTGAAAGTTGGAAGGCCGAAGGAGTACTACTACTATTAAAATACGAGTGGAAACCCGTACTTGATCTCATAAGCACCTCATGTGCGCTGCGCTGCTCTGCTCTCATGAGCCTGAAACACAAACACAGTGCTGCTGACTGAGCACTACTAGCTGCTTTCCATTTGCATGCCTTTTTTTTTTCTCTTTTCTCCGCTGTGCTCTGCGCCCCCTCCCTCCCTCCCTTTGTTTCCTCTGATCATCTCTGCTTTCCTGCTGCTTTATTTCATCTAATCTAAATGGCAATTGCAATGGAGAGCGATGGCTGACCTCCTTCCTCATCCTGCATTTCTTGCTTTATTACCCCCCCTCATTATTATACACGTACACACTTCATTAGCTTACGTCCTCCCTCCCCGTCCAGTCACAGCAAATAAAAATAAATTATTAGTAGTAGTAGTACTAGTTTAGCTAGGATTTCCCGTCCTACCTCGCCTCATTGTACGTGAACGTGACCATGGATTCTCTGTGCGCCAATTGCCTGCCTGCCTGCCTGCCTTTTCTAAGCCCTGTGGTGGGTCAGCTCACACACATGACACTACTGTCTTTTTTCTTTTCTTTTTCAGATAATTTAATGGCCTGCCCAATGTGCTTATTTGAGCTTCTCTAAATTAGAAGAATTTCATCTCCCACTCCCACTGTTCACACCACATCCCCCCCTCCCCCCTAAAAAAAAAGAAAAGAAAAGAGCAAATCAGGTTATATTCCTCAAACTTGTACACAACCTTTTTTTTTTGTTTGGTTTGGTTGAGGAAATCATCTTTTGCATGATCCTAAAGAAATAATCTTAATATTTGTGGTTTAGTCTTGACCAACAATTCTTGTTGGGTCAACAAACTATACTACACCCAAACAAACATGCATGAAGAAGCTGTGGTGACGTGTCCAATCCACCGCCCACCTTTTATTCCACTAGCAGCAGCTAAGCTATCCTGTAGTATTATTACAGTACTAATTATATATGGTAGCATCATGAGACACACATTGGGATCCATCCATGATAAAAAAAGCCATCAGCCGTAGAGGATCTCTCTCCGGCCCGCCCTTTAAAACCAAAGGAACACATGCATTGCCCTACAAAGATCGCCTTCACCACTCATCATGACCATCATCACCACTCTGTTTACTCCCTACACCCCCTTCCTAATCAATTGCACCACACACTTAATTCAAAAAAGTCCCCCCCTCAGGTTTGTCATTTTAGATAGTATAGTTTTTTTTGAGGGAATAGGAGAGCCTCTACTGAAAATTTATTAAAAAGCCAAAACCAAGACTAAATTTGACTAAATTTTTTTTCGAGATGAATCTACCTATTTTCAAACTCAACCTTAAAAAAATTATTTATAGTTTAAAGTTTATAATATTTAACTTAAGACAATCTCAAAACAACATCCTTTAGGAATTCAGAGGGAGCAGCAGTTTCAATTTAACAACCCCTTGGTAGTCAATTACCTAATTACCCTAGCCACGGCAATCTTGTGATCCAGATTCTCAACTCTATCCGTGGACGATCTAGAGAATCATCATCACGCAGAATCACAGGAACGAAATGCGAGCCTTCTCTTCTTGCGACCTTGCCTGCCTCTGCCTGTGGTGCTGACGTGGATGAACATGGATGAGAGAGATGATGCCACCTCAGCAGCAAGAGGACAAGCCAGTCATTGGGCACTCGAGCACGGCCCGTCGCCAACTGCCCTCTCCGTTCCGTTGCCCATGTCTGCATCCGCTATCTATATATGCTCCATCTCGGTTACAGTCACTAGGCAATTAAGTATACTATACTGCATGATTAAAGCCTATAGCTAGTAACGCTGGCTGATCTGTACAGTACTCATGAAGAGGCCTTTGTCAAACGCCAGTATCATTCTTGCATGGCCCCATTTTTGGATCTCTTTTGGATGCTATATTTATTTATTTATAGCATGATCTCCTCTCTTGATTTGCTGCTAGATAGAGTGAATAGGTTATGGATCTAGAAGCAGAAGATGGACGATGATACTACCTCTCACACTACCTTGGTGGTGAGGTGATCTTATCTGCTGCTCTAGTAGAGGTTTAGGCATATTCCAAACCTTGGCCGGCAAGGCTTCCCTGTTCTCTTCTGTCCTGCAACATGCATATGCTGTTGTGTTGGAGAAGAGAAATTGACTTTTCTCCCAAGATTCCTCACAGAATTTTTATATAATGGGTAAAAGTCGATCGGTTGGTGTTGGATGGACCAGCCATTACTACTACAAAGATAACAGTTGTTTGGTTTTTGCGGTGAAAAGCAGGGAATTGCAAATCTTTGACACAAAGGCAGCCACTGGATTGACGAATTACTCGTACTAGTTACTACTTACTACTGTAGCTAATATCACGCTCCTCTAATGAAGTAGGAGTAGTCTAATAAAGATAGATTTTTATTCCCTTGATTTTGATTGTTGAACAAGAACAGCGGTCTTTCGTTGGAATCCATAGAAGGAAATGCAGATTAACCCCAGAGCAGCCCAGTCAATAGTACAATTCTTCACTCAAGTCAAGTAAAGTAAAGTAAAAAAAAAAGGTTACTTTTTTCCGTTTCCCAATCTGTAGTACACTCCCCTGTCCCCTCCTTGTATCGCTGGCTGTTTCCTTGAATTTCCTGTGAAACAGCTGTGGCCTGTGGAGTGACCTGAAACCCAGGGCTGCTAGTAGTGTGAATGGTTTGAAAAGACGCTCCCGGTTCTTGTTCTTGCATTGCATGGAAAGTAGTACTGTAACTGAAGACCTCACAGTCACGGACCGCGTCGGTGCTTGCCTGCATTGCTATGCTATGCTATGCTCTGTTCTGCCTGAAATTGGTGTGGCCGACGAGGATTTGACGGGTGGAAAAGCAAGCGGCCTTGGTTCCCGTTCCAGCCAGCCTCGCAGGTCACCTCCTCGCATGCCATGCAAATGCTGTGCAATGCATGAAGCAGGATGCAGGATGCAGCAGAGGAAAGAAAGAAAGGCCGAAAGAGACGCTGGCCCGGCCGAGACTGGCGGGCCCCAGGCTCTGACCGTGGTCAATCTGAGAGCAGCATGTAGTAGCTGTCCGCCTGTACTGCTTGCCCCCACAATGGCAATTGCAATGCAAAGCTGCCTGGGAGCAATGTCCATGGCCCCTCTCTCTCTCACAAGCCAAATCTCACTTCACTCTCTCTATCGAAGTGCAAATCACAGAGAGGAGAGGAGAGGAGAGAAGAGATTGCATGGTTGGTTGATTGTGGCAAGGGAGATTCTAATTCCAGGTCCTGTAATCCTACTGTAAGTGATGATGAGTACGTACTTACTAGTAGATAAACAAATAAGAGACAGACGACGACACGAGAAGATTATATGAGACGGTGTCCCCATCCACATGTCTGTATGGTCGGTATGCAGACGGACGAGTAGTATATAAACTCCGCAACACCGAGCGAGAGATTTCCTCTTCTTCATTTGCTTCCCAAAGGTGGAAGAAGCAAAGCATCTCATTCCCCCAGAGCCACCACCCCTCCAATCCATCCACTTTTGTAGCTTTCCCATTCCCCCTCTTGCGTGCGTGCAAGCAAGCATCTTCTCCATCTCCATCTTGTTTAACCCCTTCCCTCTCTCTCATGTTCTTGGAGTTCTACCGCTGGCAACCGCGTCGTCAATCAACAACGCCATAGGCAAGGTCCCTGTTTGTTCGTTTCTGTCGCGGTTGCTTGCCTTCCTAGCTTGCCGAGAGAGAGATCGTGAGCAGCAGCGTGTGTGTGACCCGGCCAGCAGCCTTGGCGTTTTCCGGGGGCCGGCCGTTGCTGTTTGTTCGTACGTTCGTTGCCCATCAATGCACTCCTCCCTCCCCTACATGCAATCCGTGTGTGTTGTGCTCTCCTCTCCTCGCCGGCGTTGGTTTCGTGCGTCGCCTGCCTGCCTGTCTGTAATCCTCACCGCAACAACGCCCTCCCCTCCCCTCCCCTCCCCGCAACTAGCATTGCCTTCTCCTTCCGTTACAAGAATCTGACACGCCCTTCCTCCTCCTCCTCCCCTCCTCCTCCTTCCCTGTCGCTCCTCCTTTCGTTTCGCGCGCGTGTTAGTCTGTCTGCGCTTCACACGCATTGCATCCTCTGCTGGCCATTGCCGCGTTCCGCTCGCGCCCGCCACGGTTCATGCTCCACTGCCCACCGGCGGCTGCTCTCGGAGTCGGAGTCAGAGCCGGCTAGCTAGCGGCGGTGGGATCGCGATGCGTTTCATCACAGGTGGCGGCGGCGGCGGAGGTGGAGACTCGGCAACGCGGTCGTACGAGCCGATGGCGACGGCGGACACAACGGACCTACGGTACTGGCTACACTGGCGAGTGGGTCTCTGCGGGCTCTGGGTGCTGGCCTGCATGGCCGTCGCAGGCTACCTAATCTGGCGCCACGAGGGGACCGGCGCCGACCGCCGCCCCGGCGGCGCCTCCTCGTCGTCGTCGGCGGCGGCCTCGTTGGCTGACGACGGCGAGACCGGTGGCGGTGGCAAGGAGGGGAGGAGGCGAAGACCTGGGATGCTGTATGATGACGAGGCGTGGCGGCCGTGTCTCCGGATATCCATCCGGCTTGGCTCCTCGCTTATAGGTTCATCTCCTTCTTCGTCCTCCTTAGCCTCCTCGTCGTCATTGTCATCTCCGATGGTGGTAGCATCTTCTACTACTACACACAGTAAGTCACTCATCCATTATATATTGCATACTGTACTTTTCTAACTTTTTTTTTCTTGTGTTCTCTCTCTGATGATTTTCTTTGCCTTTTTTCTTCTTCTAATTTTGAAAAAAAGATTGTTGTGGATAACTAGATGCAAAGTTGAGTAAAGATTAGATTCTCTATCATTTTTTTTTTCAAAAAAAACTTTTGTTTTACAAAAGAAGCACATTGCCACTCATCAGCTGCTGCTGCAGCTGATTAATTGGTTTTTTTATTTGGTGATTGATTGAATTAGAAATCTGTCAGTGAGTTTGGCATCTGTTCTCTCCCCTTGTAATAATACTCTTGAGTTTACAGGGAATAAAGGGCTCTTTCCATGGAACAACCCTGTTTTAAACATGCATGCATGGGGTCATTTTTTCAGTTAAAAGAACTGAACTTGCTTCTTTGTTGAAACAATAATGGAGCCATCAGTCCGTCAGTTTCACAGCATTCTTTGTTTTGTTATACTACTGTACACAATTGATGACTGCCAACAACTAGCTTACACAGCAAGCGACCACCTCTCTGTTTGGGTTTGGGTTTCCCCCCTTCACCAGTAATCTTTTCCTGCAGTAGTAGTACATTCTATAATAAGAGACTTTTATTTATTATTAGGTGATGTATGTACTCTTTTGCTTTAACTTATTTTTTGGAAAAAAAATGGCGTCACTGTAGGTGTCTTGTGAAGCAGATTCAGAAACATTCTCTGTGGTTTGTGCACTAGTTAAATATTAGCAACTGATCATATATTAGCAACAGAGAGAGGGTTTTGCAGTTCTGTTTGTGAGGTCAGGCTTCTCCACGCTTCATCATAAATGATAAGTGGATAGTGTTGTAATAATACCCACTCCAACTAGTTGGTCTTCAGACTCTCTGTTCCATTGAACCTGAACATTTCTGATACAAGCTTACGACTGTAAATAAATACTGCTTTTCAGATATTATCCTCTTTTATTTACAGATCACCAGTGTAGCCTTTTCCCACCTTTTTTTTAAAAGAAAAACACACTGAGATTGTGACTGGTTGGTAGCACCAAATTTTTCTGAAAGATCTGGTTGCCGTTAAGTGTTTCTGCTTTGGTACTCTCTTCTTGGAAATAGCACTTGTCCCCCCCCCCCCCCCCCCCCCCCCCCCCCCCCGCCCCTGCCAGCTTCTTCTAATGGTTTTGAACTGTCTGTCGTGCAGGTGGACCTTCATTCTGGTGACGATTTACTTCGGGGTATGTAGGCCTTTTTCTCTTTCATAATCACAGCCAAATAATTTTCCTCAAGCCAATGATGCCTATCAAAGACTTCGAGACAACCTGCTGTTATCTGACAGGAAAAATAATTGTTCTGTGAAATGTTTCAGCTTGGCACGGCGCTGTCCATCTATGGATGCAGCAAGTTCACTGATGAGAATATCGCCGCGGTGGCAGCAGACATGGAGCATGGCACGAACTACATGCCTCATGGCTTGGCTGCTAAACCGATCTTCGATGAACACGATGGCGCTAGGGAGATTGCTGGGTTCTGGGGTTACCTGCTCCAGATCATCTATCAGGTAAAGAGGCCTCCACACCACCAAACACTTTGAAATCCTATCCAGTTGGGGGACCTTTTCATGTTTCTTATTGGAGGGAGACACCTGCATTATGCACTAACATTGGCTGATTTGGTGTTGCATACATGAATTGAGGGGGTTCTCATTTTGCTTTCGAGGTGCAATTATTAGTGCTGGGTAGTTACCATGATGCGCTAACGACGGAATCAGTATGTTTATGGTGTACTCATGGATTGGATTCTGTTTCTGAAGATCAGATCAGATGTGCCCACATAGCATCTTTGTCTGGTCACCTCCATCTCCATAGCATTTAGGTGCTTTTACATGAGCCAATTACTAATGGTCCATGTCCAAGTGTTCAGTCCATATCTCAGCACACCACACAGCTCATGCATGTTTCCTTCCTTGCTTGAAGGGCTGAGTCACCTTTCCCCATCTTTGTGTAGGGCTGACTCTTTTGATCATGGCATCAAGAATAAAGGCAGCCTGTTTCCTTTGGATTGATTTGCTAGGCCTAACTGTATCAGCAATGGTGACTGAATGTCTGCCTAGGTTGGCATAGGACAGTCTGGAAATCACCTTTTGCTTTGTGAGAAGAATTAGTAATAGATCTAAGGAAGGGTGATGGCCTAGGAGAAGTAGCTTCAGAACGAGCCACGTTGAAATTGGACTATACTAGTATTAGCTATAGTACATCACTTTACCATTTTATATTGAAGTTTATCAAATCTTAGAACTCTTTGTGATCTTTACAGCAGTACCGTAACTTGTTTAGTATTTACCGACAGGCAAATGCAGGTGCAGTGATGCTTACAGACTGTGTGTTTTGGTTCATCATTTTCCCATTCCTCACCGTCAAGGACTACAATCTCAACTTCGTAAGTACACGTGTTTCGTGTCTTCCCCAACATGGCATCTCACATCCTGACAAAGAAAGTACTAACAGTTCACTGATTTATTTCTCTTCTGGCAGTTGTTGATAGGAATGCATTCAGTGAATGCTGTTTTCTTGCTTGGTGAGGCGGCTCTGAATAGCTTGGTAAGCACATGATCGAGTGATACTGAACTAGATGATCAGAAAAAGAAACTTGGTGAATGCTTTCACAGTTTACTCAACACACTGCAAACTCTCATGGTTTCATTTATTTACAGAGGTTCCCTTGGTTCCGGATCGCGTACTTCTTCCTCTGGACCGCGTTTTACGTCACTTTTCAGTGGATTGTTCATGCAGCTACTCCAACCTGGTAAACTTTCCTTTCCAGCTTAACTCTCATATATAAACAAAGTACTACCACTACTCTGCATATATATGTAGCTGCATTTCATTTCATAGTACTAACTAAATCAACATTATGTGTGGCTTTTGACAGGTGGCCTTACCCATTCCTTGACTTGACATCAAACCTGTCACCTTTGTGGTAATTCTACTTACTGTACCTCACAACCAACCAAGAACAAATCACTCACAAACTCTTTCCAAGTAGCCAAACTGTCCTTAAATTCAACTGATCCGTTCCCTGCCAATTGGTATACATACGTCAGGTACCTCGCGGTGGCGGTGCTGCAACTGCCGTGCTACGTGGTGTTCAGGCTGGTGATCAAGCTGAAGCACCACCTGCTGGCCAAGTGGTTCCCGGTCTCGTACGTCAGAGGCTAGCTAGGGCACAAAGCCAGGCCCGTCTTCTCCGCCTCCATTGCAAGGGGTTCGTTCTGCAACTGCAATGGTGAAAGCAATGGAAGCCGGAGGGTTGTTTTGGGGGGGGGGGGGGGGGGGGGGGGTGGGGGGGGGGGGGCGGATTCTTGTGCAGGTGTCCTCTCCGAGCAAAGAATAGAGGGGGAGTGGCACATGGATGCATGCGTTTTTACAGGGGTATAATTATAAAACTATAAAATAGTTTGGTGTACATTGGATGGAAAGCTAGCTAAGCATCATAGTAGTTTTTAAGAGTTTTTTTTCTTCTTCTTTTTGCCGTGGTGGAAAGTGAACAGAAAAGAGATTGAGGGCAGCAGTGAATGGCTGTGTATAGGTTGACTGATTGGATGAAAATGAAATGGAGAATGATACTATTCCGAAACATCTTTTGTAGAAGTGGGGAATTTTTAATCTTTCAGAGTTGAGACGGAAGTGTCCCACCGGTTACCGACCGGTTACCGACAAACCGTCCGCGGACGGTTCGGTTTCGGTACCGGTTTAAATTCAAATTTCAAATTTGAATTTAAAAAAAAATTCTGAAAAAATTCCTAAAAATAGTTCACGATTTATAGAGTCCAATGGTGTAATTTTTTTTTAAATTGGAGTTCGTTTGCTATTTTTTTGGACGTGTTTAAGTTTGAAAAAAAGAAAAAAGAAAAAACCGGCCGGCCCGTTAAGGGCCCATGCGGCCCATTCGCTCCTGGCGCCTCCTACAAGGGAGCTGTCGGCGTGGGGGGGGGGGGGGGGCTGTCTGCGCCCCAAACCCTATCCGCCCCTGCGTCGCCCAAAGCCGACCGAGCGCCTCGGTTACCGACCGGACGGCGGTGGTTACCGATACATTTGGTCGGTAACCGACCCCGCCGCCACGCCTCCCTCCCCTCGGCGGTTACCGACCGGGCGCGGGCAGTTACCGACCGAGCGCACGGTAACCGACCGGGTTGCTTCGGTAAGCTTTTTTTGTTTTTTTCATTTCCTTGCATTTGTAGTTGTTTTAGCTGTAGGATTTAGTTATAACAAGATCTAGGATGTAGGATTGATGGAGTATATGATGTAGAAAATATTTATTGTAGAATTTAGGTAGGATTTGACTTAGGATATATATAGGAGTTAGGTTTATTTGGTTTAGGATTTAGGATTTGCGGTTGGATTTGCTTTAGGATGTATGTAGGATTTAGGATTTTATTGATATAGGATTTAGAATTTAGGTAGGATTTAGGTGTATGTTAGGATTTAGGTTTATTTGCGGTATGATTTGATGCATGTGTTCGATTTGTTTGTGTTGTCCATTTGTGCAGGAAGATGCCGAGAGACGTGGTATGGGAGCATGGTGAGAATCTTGCTCCCGGTTGGAGATGCAATTACTGTCGTACACAAAAAGCTAGGGGTGGTGCTTCCCGATTGAAGCAGCATTTGGCTGCGCGCGGGACGGAGGTGATCCACTGCAGCAAGGTGCCCAGAGAAGTCCGGGAGTACTTTCAGCAGGAGATCGACAGAACTAGGCAGGCAACTAGTGACCGCTCTCGGCAGAGGGTTGCACGAGAGGCTGCTGCAGCGGAGGGCAACCACCCCCTTGACGATGACGAGTACGAGGCTCAGTTGCAGGCAGCCATGAATCAATCCAGAGCAGAATATGAGTACCAAGAGGGGGTGCAGCGGAGAGGAGGCGCTTACGAGCGTGGAGGTGGCAGTGGTAGTGGTACTGCTTCGCAGGGGGGAAATCCTTTGCAGAGGATGTTTCGGAGGTCTGGTTCACAGAGGCAGACCCTGCGGCGGTGGATGACTACAACTTGGCAGCCGGTACGAGGGGTGGACTGAAGCAGACAAGGATTGATATAGGGTCATGGACGCAGAGGGGAAGGAACGCGAAGGACGCAATTGGAAAAGCTTAGGGAAAGTTTTTTCATACTGCAGGAATCCCCGGGAAACAGGCGGACAATCCGTACTTTGTTAGTGCGGTCAGGGAGACGCAGAAGTGGGGTAAGTACATATACTTGGAGACCTATGTCATTACGTATATTTCTCTATTCTCATGATTCGCTTACGATTGTAGGTGAAGGCATCGCGTCACCCAGTGGAAAGGATATAGATGGGAAGTACCTCGATCAGACCGAGAAGGACCTGCAGAGCCGGTACGCAAAGTTTTAGGAGGAGTGTCCCTTGTTTGGGGTCACGTTGATGTGTGATTCGTGGACGGGCCCGACAAGAATGAATGTCATCAATTTTTTGATCTATTGCAATGGCGTCATGTGGTTCCACAAGTCATTTGATGCGACTGGCAGAAGCCAAGATTCATCTTATTTGTTGGGGGTACGTCCAAAATATTGTACCAGTTCACATGCACTATGTTTTCTCGGTTCCACTAAATGTTGTGCCTACTTGTGCAGCTGATTCGCAAGGTGGTTGAGGAGATAGGTGCTGAGCATATCGTGCATATCGTCACGGACAATGGCGCCAACTTCAAGAGAGCATGCCAGAGATTGAACGAGGAGTACGAGCATATTGTTTGGACGCCTTACCTTGCACACACCGTCAACTTGATGCTGAAGGACATTGGTCAAAGGCCGGAGCATGCAAGTATGATCTCTGTATGCAAGCGCATTTTAACTTGGCTGCACAACCATAGCCAGTTGAATGCAATGATGAGGGAAGCCATTGGTGGTGAGTTGGTCAAATGGAATGCCACTAGGTTTGGGACCAACTACATGTTCATGGAGAGCTTCCATCGGAAGCGTGATCGTTTTATGCAGTGGATGGGATCTCCCGAGTTCTTGCATAGTAGGTGGGGAAAATCCAAGGAAGGACATTATGCTCACGCAAGATTGTCTAGTATACAGTGGTGGGAAGGACTCAAATACATCATCGATTCAGTGGCACCAATTTACAGGTTCCTTTGGTTCGCTGATCAGGATAGGCGACCTAACCTGTGTGAAGTAGTGTACAACTTTCAAGAGTGTAAAAAGGAGATGGAGACTTTCTTTGGAACAAATGTCTCAACATGGCATGAGTACAAGGCTATCATGGATGGCAGGATTTTGGACGTGTACTATGGAATGCATGTGGGCTCAGGTGCGATCACAACCATTGTTAAAATAGCAGTCTCTACATATTGAGTATTTACCATTTGCTAATTTGTCGTGCATCGTATGTTGCAGCTGCTGTCCTCAACCCAAGACTTGTATACCGTTACAATCCAACTCCGCAAATGTTTGGTGGCCTCAAGGAAGCATGTGGGAAAATGACGGATGTGTATTCCGCTGTCTTGGCATTACAGGAGGCAGAAACATTCCGCCTACACCTTGGGGAGTTTGGCAGTGAGCTGGCCATTAAAATGGCCACGGACCCCAAGACAACCCCATATAAGAGTACTTTTGAACTCATTTTTTTTGTCTTTTTGAGCGCATACCTAACATAATGGGTTCCACTTGCAGCTCAATGGTGGTTGCTGTTCGGCAGGAGCACTCCAAATCTGCAAAAACTTGCGTTGAGGCTTGTTGCACAATATGTATCCTCCAGTGGATGCGAGCGTAACTGGAGTACATTTGCCTTAGTGCACACGAAGGTTCGGAATCGTTTGTCCCACAAAAAACTGAACAAGCTAGTGTATGTGAACTACAACCTTCGTCTGCGACTCGCGGATGCCTCCGGACCACCTAGGCGTGAGGAAGAAGACTTCATTGACCACTTCACGCAGATATCCTTTTATGAAAGGGATAATCCGGTTCGAGACTGGATGGAGTATGGCAGATCCAACCAGGCTCCAGTTCTCGACGAAGAGGATGAAAAAACGGACATCCCTCTCCCGTCCCATATTGTGAGGTACGTTGATGTACTTTGTTAGCCACTAACGAACCATACTTTTAATAATATGATTCATTCTTTGTGATGACAGAGACCAAGTGGACCCCGACGATCTTGGGCCCATCAGTGATTGGGCCCGTAGACATGTGGGTGACACGCATCTTGGCAAAAGAAAATACCAGACGGGACCTAGGCAGGAGGACCCCAAAAGCCAGAAACGAAAGGGGAAGCGAGTGCAACAACCTGTCACCAGCGATGACTCGACAGATGATGGCGAGGAGGGTGAGGAAAGTCCACGGAACCAGGAGTCCGATCACAGCAGCTCAGCAAATGACAGTGGAGACGGTCGTAGTGGTGACGATGACCCTGGAGCTGATGGTGGTGGTGGTGGTGGTGGTGGTGGGGCTGGGGGTTCTGCAGTTGGTGCTGGTGGTAGTGGTGTTGGTGATGCTGGTGGACTTCGTTTCACAGGTATCAATTATTACAGACATTTTTTTATGTCTATGACTATTCACTAGTACTAATTATGGTCGGCTGCAGGCGAGACGGACTTCGCATATGCTACTCAGGACCGCGACCATGGGCAGCCGGAATCGCAGAGGAGAGCTTACGACCCGACGGACTGCTACGGCACGCCACAGTACTCCTCTTCCTCGTACAGTGATACATCGTACGGTGGTGGTTATACCTACCCCGTTCCTAACATGAGCACGCAGCCGGCCACTAGATGGGTCTACGAATGGCAAGACCCGGATTTCTACAACATGTTAGTGCAAGAATGGGAGACCACAGCTCATTGGACGGGCCATTCATGAATAGACTACAAGGCTGGGCTCCAGTCGCGCGGTATCGCTCTAATGTCCATCGCGGAGTATGAGGAGGGGTGCCGAAACAGGATCTTCCTTTATATTCAACGCCAGTGACCATGATGTTCGCATGTCTACGACACAAGGTATTTCCATGGACGATTTGTTGTTGCAACGGTGAACTATTTATTTCGTCGTGAATTTGGTATCATCATATGATTTTGTGGGGTTGACCATTTGTGTCACACTATTTTTCCATGAATTGTGTGTTCTATTTACATCATTATGCGCAAAGGTCATGCAAAAAAAAAGATTTTTTCAAGCAAAAAAAAAAAGACCACCTGGCGGTTAGGACCGGTTACCGATCAAACCGGACGGTAACCGGCCCTAACCGACCGGTTACCGGTCCCAAACCGAATGAACTACAGTGTTTGAATTCAAAATCCAAACCGTTCGGTTTGGGACCGGTTTGGGCGGTTACCGTCGGTAACCGCCAAACCGCCGGCGAGCGGTCCCGCCGGCGAACTCCCACCATGCATCAGCCATTCAGCTCTGATGTCCACTGGCTCGTCCCTCCGGGGCTTTTACGCCGCCGGTGATAATATGTTTCGGGGTAGCTATGAAATTAATTGCGAGTAAGAACTCCAGATTTACTTGAAGAGTGGATGAAAAGTTGCAACAATTTATAGTACCCTAAAAATTTGAAGCCTAAGATTTGAGGAATGTGAATCAACGAACAAGCATACGGGCCCATAGCGTCACACCTTGGCCCATCATTGTGTTTTTGATCCAAGAAGCTCGTCATTCCAAATCAATGGAAGTTTCTGGCTTGCTGTCCAAATATGTAATCTAGCAGATGGATAACCACACAGGAAAATTGAGTACGATGCATATCTTAGCATGTATATACCACAACAATGTTTCCTATCCAGATTTGGTAGACTATTATCATCATTAACAACAGCGGCGGCGGTAGAGCCATGGCCGGATCGAGATGCAATAGAGGCGTAGCCGCCTATGACGGACGCAGCTCGTGCCGTCGGGTCGTACAGCTAGCACACTTGGCGACAGACAGGCATCATGCTCTCCCTTCAAAATTCCAAATTTCTCGTCACATCAAACATTTATTGAATCTTTGAACGCATATATGTAATATTAAATATAGATAAAAACTATACCTAATTACACAGTTCATCTGTAATTTGTGAGACAAATCTTTTGAATCTAGTTACTCAATGATTAGACAATAATTACCACATACAAACGAAAGTGCTACAGTGTCAAAATTCCAAATAATTTTGGATCTAAACAAGACAATATTATTTCATAAATAATATAGGGCAATATATATAATACATATATTGTATATCATGAAGAGAATAGAATCGGTGGAATATTAGATATAATTGCATTAGGCTGATGTGCTGATTATATAGGGTACATAAGACTAAGAACTCATGTGACTAGACAATGTTTTACTATTCTTATTTACTCTAACATGCATGATTAATTAAGCAACGCGTACACTTATTTCCTAGAAAATATACATTACCCACCTATAATTTTATACATTACCAACTACTCTCTCCGTTTTAAATTATAAGTTATTTTAAAAATCTTAGAGAGACAATTGATCTCAAGTTTATTAACCATAATTATAGAGAGAAATATATATAAAAAAATATAACATCAAATATGTATAATATAAGTAATGAAGAATCTAATGGTATTTATTTGGTATGCTAAATGTTATTATCTTATTATATAAATTTGGTTAAAGTTAAAATGGTTTAAGTCTCTTCAAGATTTTTATAATAACTTATAACTTGAAATGTAGGGAGTACAGATTATGCCGTAGACTCTTTCCCCGTATGTTTCTTTTTTTATTTCTTTTTATTTTATACTTATAAATTTTAATATTCTAGAAAATAATTTTAGAGATGGGCCATGCTTGTTAGCAGTAGTGTCCTCTCGGCATCGGGCTCTCAAAGTCATGCTTCCGGGGACTTTCCCCACCGTAGCTATAATTATGCGTGCCTGGTAGTCATTTAGACAAATGTCTTATGATACTTTCATAAAAAAATGTCTTATAATATCAAAATTCTTTCGGACACTTTCCAAAATTCTTAAAATATCTTATAATCAAGAAAAATGATACCCCCTCCATCCTAAATTATAAGAAATTTTAAGAATTTTGGAAAGTTAAAATATTTAAGTTTAAATAAAATTATAGATAAAATTATAAAAAAATATGATATTAAATATGTACACTATAAAAATATTATTGATGAAGAATTTAATGATATTTAGTTAACATTATAAATATTATTATATTATTGTATAAGTTTAGATAAATTTAAGATGTTTTAAGCACTGTTGTAGACAAGAGTAGGGGCGGAGCCAGAAATCTAACATAGAGGCAGACTTAGAATTAGGGGTTCAGGTTATGTAAGTACTAAAATAATGTAGCGCATGAACTTGCTCATTTTGCAATTAGGTCGGGTCGTAGTGAGGTTTTTTTTCTTCTTTTTCTGAGTTTGTTTTGTCTCTCGTTTGTAATGATACTCCTTAGTTGTTAATAAAGCTTTTGTTTCACAAAAAAAATACTGGTTGCTAAAGACTTTTACCCTTTAATTCAGGTTGCTAAAAGGCATCTTTTATTTATTGTTGTATATTCCATTAATCAAGTTATAGTTCATTAATCATAATTAATTGAGCACTAGTATCAGCTACCCATATGTAAACTATTCTCAAGGTGTCAAGAAACCAGAATATTAAATAACTAGGATAAATTTCTATGGGTATAAAGGTAAACACATACATATTTCTTAAATGTTATAAAAATGAATAGGACAACCAAGATGATGTCATCCTAATACTTGTCATTCTCAAAGTTTTTCCCTTGGTGCTAATCATCAAAACACTACTCCTACTTATCGTCACCATCTATACTCAATCACAATATATAGCACCACAGAAGCATCCACGCAATCACGCACAAAGCAGACGAATAGAACTAAAATTAAAATAGTACATCAATAGTGGAAAGACAGGTTGAAAAGCTTGAAAAACTATTGTACACGTCACTATTATCAACAGACGTGAAAATCAATGAAATCGGATTTAAAATGGAGAAGCTGTGAAGAATTAAGGACCTGTTTGGCAGAGCTTTACGTAGCTCTAGATCCTGAAAAACAGCTCTGCTCCTATTTTTTCTAGCCAAACGGTCTAGCTCCACGAACTCCAGATCCACAAAAAACTTGGATCTAGCTCCCAGAACAACCAAATCCACAGAGCACCTCAAGGGGTGCTCTCAAAACATCAGTTTTGTAACCCTTATGGAGTTGGTGTAAATTACTCACCAATGTCATGGATTATACTCTTTTTTTTTTCAGCAGCCGCCTGACTCCCTCCCGTGAGTTCACGTTTTTTTTTCTTTTTTTTCCCTGCAGCCGCCCGACTCCCTCCCCGTGTAGTGAATTTTCAATTTATTTTTCTAGGTATGGAATAGTTATATGTTACGTGAAAACAAATGTCAAATTATATGTTGCTTGGAACAAAGTACTATTTCAAAAACAAAAACCTTGGGTCAGCATCAAGTGACGTGAAAACAAAAAAAAAACATTATGTACAACAAGCTATTATGCACATGACGTTAACAAAAAAGAAAACATGATTAACGTCAAGGGCATCAGAGGACAATTCAACCAAAATATATGTTTGTAGATCTGGATCTGTTTTCTCAGCCAAACATTTTTTCTCAGCTCCACGGTAGGAGCACAGATCCATACTGGAGCTGCTATGTGGTGGAGCTGTGTTCTGGATCACGTTTTCTTAGAGCTAGAGCTCTGCCAAACAGGCCCTAAATCTCTGGATGACAGTTTTGTTAATACCATAAACTATTATCGAATTAATAAAATAAATAAATTCAGATTTTGAATTTGGATCAGGGACTGCGGGTTAGATTTCAAGATAATAGATGGTCTCTTTCGAAATTGTACCGTGGCTAACCGGTATTGATCTGATCTGGGTCGTTGACCTGAGATTGGACGAACAAAAACAGAAGTGAGAGAGATGTTGCTGGCACAGTACCGTAGGTGGCGCGGCGGTGCCATGACTGGAAAAGGCTCGGCCTCGTCGGAATCTCGCCGGAATGGCGTTTCCGTCCATTATCGGCCACGAGAAAATCACAGGTAGTGAGAGAATGTTAGCATTCGGATCAAGAGCGGAAGAACAGAAGAGAGTTTGGGGGAAGAACGGCTAGCAAACTAGAACACGCAAGATAGAAGCAGGAGTTGGTAATTGATAACTTGTTTATTTAATTGTTTGATGCCCCTTCCTCATGCGATCTCTCTCTTTTATACATGCCTTGAGACGGCGTCACTCGCAGGCGCAGCTGCGTTAGTCTCTGTTCACGCCCATTCGGGTCCACTTATCAGAACACTCATCCCCTTGGTCCTCTCGCCCCTCCTGGCCACCTTGGCCGAGTCTTGGTTGCTGACATTCCCCGCCGGAAAAGAAACTGCTTGTCCCCAAGCAGGTGCTCTGGGAAAGCGTTGCTTGATGGTATCCAAGTCTTCCCATGTAGCGAGAGTTCGTGGTAAATTGGACCACTGGATGAGTACCTGAGGAACCACTGTGGTGTCGGAGGAACGGACCCGGCGTTGGAGAATCTTGAGTGGAATTTGTAACCCTTCGAGCGCCGTCGGTAGGGACGAAACGGAGTGATCCGCCGGAACCACAGTCTTGAGCTGGGATACATGGAAGACCGGATGGATCGATGATGTTTCCGGCAATTGGAGCTTGTAGGCGACGTTGCCAATACGGTCGATAACCTGAAATGGTCCAAATAACTTGAAAGCAAGTTTTTGGTTAGCACGAGGTGCCAGTGAAGCCTGGACATACGGTTGTAGCTTCAAGTAAACCCAATCACCAACTGAGAACACCCGCTCGGAACGAGACTTGTCAGCTTGGGTCTTCATCTGCTTATGAGCACGTGTGAGGTGTTGCTGTATCAGGGTGTTCATCAGAGATTTCTCCTGCAACCATTCCTCTAAAGGTACTGACTGAATAGCAGTCGAATCCGTAATACCAAAATGACGAGGTTGATGACCATAAAGGATGAAGAATGGAGAGTGTCCCAAAGATGAGTGCCAGGACGTATTATACCAGTATTCTGCCAGGTAGATCCACTCGACCCATTTGGAAGGAGCTGCACTGACAAAGCACCAAAAGAAAGTTTCCAAGCACTGGTTCACCCTCTCAGTCTGCCCATCGGACTGAGGGTGATAGGCGGATGACATTTGCAATGTGACGCCGGCTAATCGAAACAACTCTTGCCAGAATCTACTTGTGAAGACCCGATCTCGATCAGACACAATAGAAGCAGGTAGACCGTGTAGCCGATACACAGTATTGGTGAAAACCTTGGCCACATACAGTGCAGTGAAAGGATGTGCTAATGGTATGAAGTGGCTATACTTGGAAAAGCGATCAACGATGACCAGGATACAACTCTTACCGTTTGATGTGGGCAGTCCTTCCACGAAGTCCATAGACACGCTCTGCCATGCCATAGTTGGTACTTCCAGTGGTTGGAGCAACCCTTGGTATTTAGCTCGATCAGGCTTGGCCTGCTGGCAAATGGAGCAAGCGCGGATGAACTGTTGTATAGCTATCTTCATTCCGGTCCAGGCAAAGAGACGCTTAATGCGCTGGTAAGTGACGGGTATTCTTGAATGTCCACCCATTGGAGAAGCATGAAACGCTGTGATGATGTTGTGCTATAGTCGGGTGTCGTTTCCCACCCAGATGCGGTCGTTATAGCGAAGGAGGCCCTGCTGGAGTGTGAAATGCGATTCAAAATCTGGTGACACAGCCAGTTGAACCAACAGTTCCGTGCACTTGGCATCAGTGGTGTAACTGGTTTTAACTTCCTCTAACCAACTCGGAACTAGGGCAGATAATGCAGACAGTTCTCGTTCCTGAACACGGAGAGATAGAGCGTCGGCGACTCGATTGTCGGCACCCGGTTTGTAGATGATACGGTACTGGAGGCCCAAAAGCTTGGTGAAAACCTTTTGCTGCCATACAGTGTGAAGACGTTGGTTCGAAAGATGCACGAGACTCTTTTGATCAGTGTAAATCATGAACTCGCTCAACTGCAGATAAGAGCGCCAGTGTTCGACTGCAATCAGAATTGCCATGTATTCCTTTTCATACGCCGACAGGCCTTGATTCTTAGGACCTAAGGCTCGACTGAGGAAAGCCAGAGGATGACCATCCTGTAATAGCACTGCGCCGACCCCAATGTTTGATGCGTCCGTTTCAATGCAAAATGGACAGGAGAAATCCGGAAGCTTGAGAATTGGTGTTGTGCAGAGACTGCGCTTCAGTAAGTTGAAAGTTGTATCCTGTTCCGATGTCCACTGGAATAATGTGTGCTTCTTGAGTAATGTGGTGAGTGGTTTGGCCATGACAGCGTAATGTTGCACAAAACAGCGATAAAAACCTATGAAACCCAAAAAACTATGCAACTCTTTGACAGTAGTAGGAGTCGGCTAGGATGCCACAACTTCAATTTTGGTTGGGTCAGTGGCGACGCCTGTCGCACTGATAACATGATCGAGATAAGCGATGGATGTCTGAATGAACTTGCATTTTGACAGTTTGAGGTGCCACTGATCCTTGGCCAACAAGGAAAAAACATGACGTAGGTGTTCTAGGTGATCCTCCATTGTTTTACTGTAAATCAAGATGTCATCGAAGAACACAATGGCGCACCGGCGCAGAAGGGGCTGCAACGTCGTGTTCATAGCGCCTTGAAATGTAGTTGGTGCCCCAGACAACCCAAAAGCCACAACCTTGAACTCATAGTGACCGACATGAGTAGAGAAAGTTGTTTTGTATTCTTCACCGTCGCGGAGGCAGATCTGATGGTAGCCCGATAAAAGATCCAAAGTGGAGAAGTAGCGTGCACCCGATAGTTAATCCATCAGTTGCTCGAAAACTGGTATTGGAAAGGATCTCTTCACTGTCAAATTATTGAGGTACCAGTAGTCAATACAAAAACGCCAAGTACCATCCTTCTTGCGGACCATCAAGACTGGTGAGTTGAATGGTGAGGAACTGGGTTGGATGAGACCCTGTTTCAACATGTTGTCCACTTGAGTTTCAATTTCGTCCTTCAGAGCTGGGGGATAATGATATGGCCGAACTGTTACTGGTCTTGCGCCGTCTATCAACGGTATCTCATGGTCACAGTGACGTTGAGGTGGCAAACCTGTAGGAGGTGTGATGACTTCAGGAAATTCTTGGAGTAGGTCACTGACAGCTGGTGGAAGTGTATTGTGGTCATGTTCCACACGAGTTGGTATACTAATCAGATGAAACAACAAATGGCCACTATTATCCTCAGACTGCGCTGCAATGTCATGCAACAGAACGGTCTTGCTCTTGTATGGAATTGCCAGCCAGCGTCGCTGCCAGTCCACCTTCATTGGGCTGAACAGTTGGAGCCAATCCATACCGAGAATGATGTCATAAGAATGCACTGGTAGAACCTTCAAAGTATGTTGAAATTGGTATTGATGAATACTCCACACCGCGTCAGGAAGAACAACCGAACAGTGAAGAGTGTCGCCATTAGCTACTCTGATGGTAAGTGGAGAGCATGTACTGACGGCCAAACCCAGTCGAGAGACCAACTGTGCACTGATGAATGACGACGAACTACCAGAGTCAAGCATGATCAGAACGGTAGAGTTGTGGAACTGACCCTCAAACTGCAGAGTTTTGACACTCGAAGCGGGTACTGTGTCAGCCGCTAGACAATTGCAAACGTCATCAGTGGTAGCATCCCATTCTTCCTCCGTTATCGGACTGTCAATAGTGTCAGCAGTGGTGAATAATTCATATAGCTCATCCAGAACATGCAGGCTAACCTGGGCGGCACATTTGTGCTCCCGAGACCATTTGTCGCCACAGCGATCACAGAGACCCTTCGCTCGACGATATGCCTTAAGATTAGAGAGCTTTTTATCCACCGGGTTGAAAGGGGTCGTCAGCTTATCAAACCCCTCCTGGAATGGCCGTTCCTGGCATGGTTGCGTTTGATATCCACCCTTGGTGATCCACGGACGGCCCTCACGCCGCCGTAGCGGCTCCCACGCTTCTTCCTGCAACAATGCCAAAGTATACGCAGTATCCAGGGAAGTAGGACGCTGAACTAAAAGAACAACACAAATATCTGTATGCAAGCCATCTAGGAAGCTGGTAATATGCGACAAAGGGCTGGTGGCAACAACATAGGCCTTAAGCGGGTCAACAAGTTCGGCAAAACGATCGACATACTCTTGAACAGAGGAAGTTTGGCGTATGCGATTCATTTTGCACTGGAGGAATTCATGCTGGTCGCGATCAAAGCGGCTATGCAAAGCTTGGCAAAACTAGGACCATGTCATGAGTTTGATCTCATCGGTCACAGACTGAATCCAACGTTTAGCGGGACCAAGGAACTGCATGCGAGAGCACTGGATCCACACGGAAGGATCAACTGAATACATGTCAAAATAGTCCTCAGCACAGGTGATCCAGAGTTTGAGATCCGTGCCATCAAATTGGGGAAAATTCAGTTTAGGAAGTTTGCCGGTGGGGTTGTGTGAAAATTCAGGTGGCCGATTGCGTGACATTGACAAATCAAATGCAGTGCCATGAACTTTGGGAGGATCGGGTGGGAGAATAGGCGTACCCTTGACCGGGGAAGGAACCATGGTGGTAACGACCCCATGATCCTTCTCCCGGTGGTTGAAATCGTCGCGGTGCCCGCTGGACCGAGCAGCCATATAGCCCACAGGTGGTGGTGCGGCGTACTGCTCCTGGTAGATCGGGGGTTCGGGGAAGATGGCCGGCTCCATGTGCACGGCAGATGCAGACTCGAACACGGAGCGGCTCCAGAATTTGTCCAGCTTGCCAATGCGAAGGCGAAGGTCGTCGACTAGGCCCTCGTGCTTCTGGTGCCAATCCGTGATGTCGATGGCGACGCGCTCGATCGCTTGGAGGCGTGCATCCTGGCAGAGCTCAGAGTCGATGATCCGCTGCTCCACCGCCGCGTCGGCGTCCTGGAAACGCTGATCCAGCGACTCGTCCGCCTCGGTGAAGCATCGTTCGAGGAGATCCCGTTGCTCGGAGAGTTGCTTCTGGATCGTGGCTTGATCGACTGATAACTTTTGGATCTCTTGTAACAATAGCTGGGTGTCCGGATTCATGGCTGGAGGAGTGCGTGTTCGGCGGTTGTATTGGGTGTGGATCGGTGGTTTGGGGGGAAGGGGTGGTGGTG
The DNA here is from genome assembly GCA_022036555.1 of Microstegium vimineum. Taxonomy (NCBI): domain Eukaryota; kingdom Viridiplantae; phylum Streptophyta; class Magnoliopsida; order Poales; family Poaceae; genus Microstegium; species Microstegium vimineum. The sequence goes on along the minus strand of CM039122.1, from coordinate 2,814,944 downwards.
GTGGTGGTGAATCCAGATTGTGGAATTCGGCGAAACGTATCACGGATCAAGGAATTACAGTCGTCAGTGTTGAGCAGCGAAGTTGTTCATCACTGAGAGGAACCCACCAAGATCAGTTGTGAATCGAGACGGAGATAATCGCAACCGGAAAAATTTGGATCTGAGTACCAGATGTTAGCATTCGGATCAAGAGCGGAAGAACAGAGGAGAGTTTGGGGAAGAACAGCTAGCAAACTAGAACACGCAAGATAGAAGCAGGAGTTGGTAATTGATAACTTGTTTGTTTAATTGTTTGATGCCCCTTCCTCAAGCGATCTCTCTCTTTTATACCTTCCTTGAGACGGCGTCACTCACAGGCGCAGCTGCGTTAGTCTCTGTTCACGCCCATTCGGGGCCACTTATCAGAACACTCGTCCTCTTGGTCCTCTCGCCCCTCCTGGCCACCTTGGCCGAGTCTTGGTTGCTGACAGAGAAGAGCGAGGGGAACTCGGCATAGACCATATATAGGGGTTGGCGATGGCCACGAAGTCACGATGGAGGTGCAGAGCTCGCTCGAGCGGCTAAGTACTTTCGGCGTGCACACGTAGGCGACACGAAGAGAGAGTGGGGAACACAGATCGAAGGTTCTGGCGGTGTCATTGCTGTATTCCGCAGAGAGGCAGGATCGAGGCTACGGGCCTACGGCGGTGGTGATTTTGGGTTTGCGGCAGCGCTGCGGCGCTTGTAGAAGGGAAAGGGGAGCGCGAGGCTTTTAGGCCAATGAAATAAGCAATGGAGGTGAGTAGAGAGCCGAGAGGAGGCTGGGTCGTGGACCTCGGCAGCATGCCGTCCGGCTGGAGGTAGGGGAAGGCGCCGACAGGTGGGGTCCATCTGTCAGTGACTGAGGACGCAAGGCCCGTGAGAGAGAGAGAGCACACGGAAGGGGCGGAGCTGGGCTGCTGGGCCGCTTGCCATGGGGCCTGTGCGCAAAAAATAGAGGGAGTAGGAGTGGGCTTTGGCACTCGGGCCGAAAGAAGAAGGGAGAAAGCAGGCCGAAAGAGAGAAAGGGAGCTAGGGAGAGGAAGAGGACCAAATTGCTGTTACCGGTCATCCAGCTGTTGTGGCGATTGCGTTCTACCACACTTTGAAACATGTTCATGCTTATATCACTGACTGACATGTGCATGCATTCGGTTGGACGCCCGATGTCTGTTGCCTCTTAATGCATTTTTTTATAATGGAAGATTATTACTTTAGGTTAATTTTGCATTTTCATCATCTTTACCCCTTCACCAACTTATTTGCAGTACAAGTGTCTTTGTTTTATTATGACTAGTAAATTTGTCCGTACGTTACTACATGTCAAAACAAAATTTTCATATGTCTTTTATCTAGAGTCGTATTTCTGATAGGTTGTAACTGAAATCAGACTCCGCACCATTGCTGCCAGACAAGATTTATTTTAATTTGCACACGTATTAAGAGTCATGTCGAGACACGTGCATGTATAATTTATACATATATTTATTTATATTTGATAACAAAATATTCATGATTTTGGTTTTACGATTTAATTTGTGCAATCATTCATTGATATTGTTTCTAAGAAGCATAGGTTTAATTAATCAAAATAATATCAACAACTTATTTGCAACTTTTTACGAAGAAAAGATCAAGATTCAAATACTCATAATATTAAACTTTTCATTTGATTTTTATGGCTATATAGAGAAAAGTAGATTATGCATGTATACTAATATAAAAACAAAAAGGCCGGCAAAGAGAAATACTAAAAAAAGACGCAAGAAACAAAACAAGAAAAAAGAACGGGTACTCGTCTACCTTATTAAAAAAGGCGCAAGAAAAAAAAAACAGACGGCTCAGCCTCATCCTTATCCCGTCTATCCACGCATAGGCGCATCCGCTCGTAGGGGCTCCGTATCGCCGCCGCTGTCCTCCTCCGCTCCACCCCTCTCGACGCCGCTCGAAGGGATCTCGTGGCACCCTCCACCCCTCCTAGCTCCGGCCTCGCCCTTCCGTGCGTCGGCGAGCCTCCTCTGCTCCTCCGGTGGCTGCATCCACGCCGGCCTCCTTGCCACTCCACGCGGCGGTTTTCTCGGCCTTCAAGAACAAAAAAAACAACAACGACGTCTCGCTGTCGAGGCCTGGGCCGCCCAGGCTCCGCTTGCCATCGCAACTGCGCGTCCTCGTTCAACGTGGAGCATAAGCCATTGTGGACCACGACGAGTAGCAAGGCGCACCATTGGCTGTGAGCTTTTTTTTGTCTGTTTTTTTATTTGATCCGATTTTGGTCTGTAGTGGCTTCGATTTTGGTTTATAGTGCCGGGATCTGGTTCTATTTAGTATATTTATCTTTCCTCTTTTGTTTGTCATAGTGCCCGAATCTGGTTGTACATATAGTTGTATATGGACTCAACCTCGCTATGCGGTGGGCAACGAAAATAGATGCAGATTAGGCAAGACAAAACCATAAAGACAACATAAATTTTGGTTCGATTTATAGTTTTTTTCCGATTTGATTTGATTTGGACTTGGCGATTTAGTATTTCCTTCTCTGTGCCCCCATTATTATCTGTGTTGTACTGACTTCAGTCTCCATCTCCTATTCAAAGTAAATTTGCAAGTTGTTAAATGAGGATGGCATCTGGCAAAAATTATTGACAAATAAATATATAAAAGATAAAACTCTAGGGAACTGTATCAAATTATTGACAAATAAATATATAAAAGATAAAACTCTAGGGAACTGTATCAAAAGGCCCACTGACTCTCAATTTTGGAAAGGACTGATAAATGTAAAAGATAGTTTCAAGACTTTTGGTTCATTCAAAGTAGAAGACGGGTCACAAACTCGTTTTTGGATGGACACTTGGTTGGGAAACCAACTATTAAAAGATAAATTTCCCTCGTTGTTCAACATTGTGAGAAGAAAGCATGATTCCGTGGCACCTGTACCTGCATCAATCCCGCTAAACATTTCCTTTCGCCGGATTTTAGGGGTTAGAAATTTGAGGGATTGGCATAGGATTGTTGCCTTGTTACAAGATGTGAACTTACATGAGGAAAATGACATGTTTGTTTGGGCATTACATTCATCTGATACATTTTCTGTTAAATCTATGTATATCGCACTAATTAACAATGGGGTCAGAGTGTCACAGGATTTATGACAGATCAAAATTCCTTCAAGAATAAAAATATTCTTGTGGTATCTAAAAAGAGGTATGATCTTAACCAAGGACAATCTTGCACGACGAAACTGGAATGGTGATACGAAATGTTGCTTCTGTCATATCATTCAGAAAGTATTCAACACCTTTTTTTTTCCAATGTTATGCTAAGTTCTTGTGGCGCGCTGCACACTTAATGTTTGGGTTACCACCTCCCCTTAGTATTTATGATTTATTTGTTAATTGGTCTAAGGCGGGTGGTAACATACATAATTCATTGTTATTAATGGTAGCGTCAGCTCTATGCTGGACAATTTAGTTAACAAGAAACGAAGTAGTTTTTGACAAATACAGACCAAAAACTTTTTTGCAGGTGCTATTCAGAGGAACCTATTAGCTAAAACAATGGGCAAGGCTGCAGCATCGTAATGATCTACAGGATCAGCTGATTCTTATTGGACAATATTTGGAGACACCAGCAGCTGATTCTTATTGGACAATATTTAGAGACACTAGCATTGCACTTCTTTAATTCCAATGGATGGTTATCGATTAGGTTTATTGGTCTTCATTAGTTCAAACTTTACTCTCCGCTTTGTTTTCCTAGCGTCTACATGTAAGCTTGTGAACCTTTGGTTGGTGTGTTGGTCGCTTGACCGAACTTTGTAATGTTTGGCCTGATTCTACAGCCGGATAAATTATCCATTATTAAAAAAAAATTACCAGTGTATCAGTTTTCACATTGCTGCTACCAGCTTCCGCGTTCTTCGGCCAGTACATCGATCTACTTGGGTCTATATCTGACTGTGCACGTACTCTAACAGGCCCATTCTTCTGTAGGCGAACAATAATTCTCCCAAGTGACAAGAAAGCAACATGGACCAGATTGCTTTTACCTGCCATCCAGCTGCTGGTGTTGTGGCGATTGACTTCTACCGTACCACACTTTGAAACATCTTTCATGCTTCTGTCACGTACTGACACATGCATGCATTCGGTAGGGCGCTCGATGTCTCGATCTGCTGCTTCTTAATGCAATGTATTTTTTTAATGGAAGATAATTACTTTATATTCTTTTGAATTTTCATCATCTTCCCCTCACCAACTTATTTGCACTAGTTTCTTTGTTTTATGATTGCAGTGATCTTTCTTAGCCATTTACATCCGTAAATTGTTTACTTAAGACCGAAAAGAAAATCTGTGCATGAATCGTGGACGTTCACCGGTCCAGTATATGGAAACAGAGAACAAGATTATTTAGCAGTACTTGGCATGCATGCAACATGCCCTTTTATTATATTTAAAATCAAACAAACAAATTACAAAACCATGTGACATTATTACATCCATGGTACTGACTGTCGAGCAGTCCATGAAACCATATATATCAATAATGGATCATTTGATTGATCGCGATCGATTTGAAAGAAAAATACCAAATTATAATAGGTAGATAGATTAGGATAGCTCAATGATATGCAGCATCGCATCGCATCGCGTCGTCCTTAAAGCCGGGGGGTGCACGACTTCTTGCATTGTTCCATAGCAAGCGGGTCCTTCACCTTACTGCAAATCGTGTTGCAGCTAGCGGTGATCTCCGCCTCTTTAACCTCGTATTTCTTCTTGCATTCTGCTTCCTGGCAAGTCTTGGAGGCCGCAGAGTCAAGGCCGTGCACCTGGTTGCATTTCAACAAGCATCGAGCGGCCTCGAGCCACACCGTTTTGAAGAAGTGCTGGCTGAGGGCGCATGACTCCTTGCAGATGCTGTTCAGGCCCGGCTCCTTATTGTCTAGACACAAAGCGCTGCAAGTGTCTTCCTGTTCCTTCTTTGCCTCGGCCGTCGTCGGCTTACCGGCGGCAGCAGCTCCACCGATGAGTACTGTAGAGAGGACCAACACGAAGAGGACCACCACGGTCTTCATTTTTCTTGGCAATGTAGGACGTGGTTGCTACTGGGATCAGATTATTAATGGTGCTGCTGATGGAAGGGGGCCGGATAGAAGCTTTTCTTATTGAACTAAACATATTTTGCTGGTCATATATATATATATATATATATATATATATATATATTATATAGGACATCATATCACAATAAAGATATGTAAGTGTGTGGCCATGAGAGTTTCCCTCCCTACCGGCCTCTTGGTTCTCTCTGGTTGCATTCATCCATATATACATGCATGCAATACCCTAGGTTACCGAGCAACTCCAATAATTTGACAATTTTGGTTTGTCAAAACATGGAATTTGCTAACTCTGAAATAGATATGTCAAAGCAAAAAAATATGTAATCTCCAACAGTTCCCCATAATGACTTGGCAAAAACGGAAATTATAGACCAGTGGACCCGGTCGTTATTTTTTTCGCGGCATTTTTCTGTTCCGCCGTGAAAAAAAGGAAGGAAAAAAAGGAAGGAAAAAAAATACCGCCGCCCAGTGTTCTACCGTGAAAAAAAAGAAGGAAAAAAATTGCCTCTCCCTTTTCACGGTCGTCAAATTGCTAAGTGCAGGCTCCTATTTGCAACTTTGGCAAAAATGTCAAGCCCAAATTTCAAACTGTTGGCCACCAGTTTTTTAGTTTTTTTAACAAAATTAGATATGCCAAATCTAAATGTCAAACTGTTACAGTTGCTCTACCACAAACTCACAAAGATGCGGTTGCCATGGTAGGCATGTGCCCACTCTCGTTCCAACATTACTTTTAGCAAGTACCTGTCCATATTTGGTCATGGCAGTATATATGGCATTTTAATAGTAAAAATATATGTGGCATTAGTTTGGCGTGTGGTCAACGGATTTTTTAACCGGCTGGCTTTGGATGGCGGTCTAGTCATATCTACTGTTGTAAAACATACATCAAACTCTATCCTAAAAGAAAAGAAGAGAAGAATTTTAATCCTAATCCGTTGGTACGTGTGCTCTTACCAAACTCTTAGACCATATATCCACAATACACTGATAATCCAAGGGATCCAAATGACAGTTTGTCTCTTGGCTAAGGATCTTGATGGTTTGGTACGACCCTAAGGGCTGATAGCTAACCAGCAACGCCAGTCAAGGCTTGGATGTACCACTTGATAGAGATCCAATCGATCTGAAAACTTCACCAAAACTCGATACACCTAATTTTGGACTTAGGTAGAACTAGTCCATCAACCCGTGCTGCCACACGGGTTAGATTCAACCGTAGGATCTATTTTGACATAATTTTAAGATACTGTAGCAATAAATTAAAAATCATGTTTGGAAAACCATTCAATTAATTTTATTTGGATTCACAATTGAGATTGTATCAAAATATTTAGGTGAATTTTGGGTCCTAACCACGTTTATGTATGTATGCATAGTAAGGCACAATAGATGGTCCTAGAGACCTACTCCCTTCGTCCTAAAATATATTGCATTCTGGTCATTCTTAGAAAAAATAAGAGTGCAATAGCTAGGCGCATGTACCCCTCACCTACTTCCTAATCACTTAACATCCAAGCAAGTGAGCAACCAAAGTTTTGTAACTTGGACTAAAGTATAGAGCATCTCTAAGAGTGTTTCTAAAATTTACTCTCTAAATCATCATTGAAAGAGCTATTTAAGTAAAATCACTCTCTATATCTTTGTACCCTATAACAATTTTTCTTTATCTTGTGCACACTCTAGAGAGTTATACTCGCTCTTCATCTTTGGCTAGCAAGAAATCTAGAATAGAAAATGTCTATATTTGCATATCCAAGTAAAGAGAAAGTTGGAGGATATATTTTTGTAATCAAAACCACTGTTCCTATAAATTAGGAAGGATATAAATTGGAGTTGCTATAAGACCAAATATTTGGATTAGTCATATGCATGTATTAGTAATGGAGTTGTGTTTTGTTATTTTTTCATTTATAAAATGGAAATTTTGCAACATATTGTAACTATTTATTTATTTAAAAAAACATCTATTAGAGGCCGATGTCATACCATGTTCCTTTGTAATCTCTTAGACAAAATAATACAATAATAACTATATATTTTGTGGAATTTCATAAAGTGGTTTAATTAATTCATGTTGTTTTAATTTGAAGTCACTAATAAAACTGGACGATTAGATATCCTTACATCCAAGAGCTCTTCTAAACTTAAACCCATAGGGTGCATCCTAACAAAAATTCTTCCTTAAATATTTATTTTCTCCAACATCCCCCCTCTCTAAAATGACATATGGGATGGATAGTACGTTACTGTAACCCCAAATTGAAGGCACATATAAAGGAGTGATACAGGATATCACTAATTATAGTATGTTGGATAGGGAAACTATTATTAGAGATGTTGTGACTGTATTGTTTTGTTTTAGGACTGATTGGACTATTTGATAAGCGACGAATTAGAGCATCTCCAACAATTTGCTATTTCTCACTTGTCAAATCTTGTGTTTTAGCAAGTTGCTATAATAATTTACCAAGTTGGAAAGAGGTCATCTCCAACAATTTACTATTTCTCACTTGCCAAACCAAAAAAAGAAGATTAAAAAGGAAGGAAACTTGCATGCGGGAAACCGAGAGGAGAACTCGCGGGCGAGAGGATGGCAAGCCGATACGCGCTCACAAAAATGGCAAACCGATGCAATCTTTTGACAAGCGTGTAGAATTGACAAGTCCAATTGGCAAACTGTTGGAGAGTGTTTTTTTGATTGATTTGCTAAATTTTAAAGGATGGTAAGTGATTTAGCAAACTGTTGGAGATGCTCTTAGTAAAGCCACTTTCTTCCTAGGTTGTTTAACTTCTAAATGATTATATTTACTCGGGAATAACTCATAGGTAGGGCCTTTTTCTCCCTTCCCCCACAAGTAGAAAATTGAATACTTTACTTTTATATTGTTTATGTAGAGATACATGGATGGATTTTCTTGTTGATGACTGAGACCTCATACACTGATTGCAAATCAAACATTGTATATATCCTAATTCCTAAGCCCAAACTCTAATCTTCTTACTTACATTCGCTTTGCGTCAAATATTGCCAGGAATAGGAAAAATAAGCATTAGTAACAGAACATGTTATTACTAAAAATATATATATGTGTGTTTTAAAGATCGATAGAGGAAGGCACCAGAAAAATTTCCATAGTCTGGATGGGTTTTCTTAGTGGAACGAACCACGCAGTTTATGCCATTAGTATAAGTAGAGTAGCCCAGCTACCTGCATTATGAGACATGCCACGTCACCCATATTATTTTCAGCCATTCGATCTTCCATCCGACGGCCCATATTTCTTGAATCGGATTTGAGTGGAAGCGGCTTCTTGTTTTTCCCTTCGTCTTCCACCGCTTCTACTTCGCTTCAATGGATTCTACTCAGAAGCCATATAAACCTATATATACATTGGCTTCTGCTTCTCTTTCTAATAGAAACCGCAACTTCTCACCCATCCCTCGTCTACCCGACACTCGCCCGTGACACCAGCGCCGCCGCTTGTCTCTCCCAGCGCCGCCGCTGCCGCTCGCCTCTCCCCTCTGGAGCTCCCCTCTCCCTTCCCCCCTCGAAATCCCCACGCTGCCGCCCCTCGGACATCCCAGCGTCGCCACCACTGCTCCCTCGTCCTCTATGTTTCACAGTACCGGCAACTTCTCACACATCCCTCGTCTCCCCGACACTCGCTCGTGACCCCAACGCCGCCGCTCGTCTCTCCCAGCGCCGCCGCTGCCGCTCGCCTCTCCCCTCTCCCTCCCCCCTCGAAATCCCAGCGCCACCGCCCCCTCGGACATCCCAGCGCCGCCACCGCTGCTCCCTCGTCCTCTATGTTTCACAGTACCATGACAATGACGGATTTGGTACCTCATTTGTCTCCTCTTTGTCGATTTGGATTCTTTACTTTCACTTTTCATTTTTTAGGGTTAGGGTTTAGGATTTTATTATGATTTCTAGGGTTAGGGTTTAGGATTTTAGTCTGATTTACCCTAAATTTAGATAAAGTTCATCTTAGGGTTACCTAGCAAGTTTGTAAGAGTTAACTAGCTTTAGGTAGTGGCTCATTAGAGGTCAATACAATGCATAGTGATGCAACCTTCAGATCAAGCATCTAAATTTTTGTAGTAGAAAGCAACGACTAACAAATAAATAAAGGAAGCTGTCTTGGAAGATTGATGGCAATCAACTGCGAGAATGAGCTAATGAGCATGACATTTCTAAATCCATTATTTTTTTTAAGAAACATAAAGGCACAACATTTTTTTGAGAATGAAAATTTTGGGGAAAATAACAAATTAGTTGCTGATGACACTTCCAGGATTGGTTCTTTTGAAGACCGTATAGATTTAGAGGCATTAAATCTAATTTGTGCTGAGATATATTGAGGAGGGGCTAGGTGAGAGTCTTTTCCCGCTATGTCATTATGAAAGTTGGTCAATTCCACTTGTGTGTCAGCCTGTTTTTCTTCTTTTCCTCTGAACCATTCCGTCTGGAATTGCTCCTAACGGTGTCAACCGGTTGTGCGAAAAGACATCACTGCCCTTAGTCTGGAGAGGCAAAGTGATTTTGGTTTGTCCCTTCCCTTAGTCTGGAGAGACAAAGTGATTTTGGTTTGTCCCTTCGTGCCACTCTCAATGTAAATTTTCATGGGCTGGTTTCATACCTTATTTTAACTAGAGCATTAGTAACTATCCACAACGTGCAAGCATCAAGGCATCATCGGACTTGTACTGACAAATTTAAAATACATAAAACCAGGAAATCCAATACGAGCTAATGAGCAGCTGGATGTTTTTACCTCATAAAAAATAGTATAAGCTCTCCGAGGTGCGAGAAAACTATCCTGAATCTGTTCTTATTTTGAGTCTGTTCATTAATTTCATATATTGTCTTTTTGGCCTCATCAATATTTCTGCGGAGCATGGTAAATTACCATTTTGTAATCTTGGTTGCACACATTACAACACCACTGTAATAAATAGAAACGCACCAGTGGATGTGCATGTCTTCTAAAGAATAAGTAAAGATGTTGCTAATGGCTTCTTCAAGTTGATAGTGTAGAGGTGCTGGAACAATGACATTTGCATCGAGATGTACTATAAGGTAGAAATGTATATATTTGCAAATCGAAGAATACTTAGGATGCGGTTCAGTTACCTGAAAATCGGAATGCCGTTCATACTGTGAAAAATGACAGTGTCATCCTCGTAGATGGCTTGCAGTGCAAGTCGCTTACCATCTGATGCTTTTGTAAGTATACTAATAAAAAATATCTATTAGTAAAGGAACAGTGAAATACATCAGCCTAATTTTAAATTTTTATCTGAATGTAACTGAATTTGCATTGCACTACTACTATAGGGCACAATTCACACGATTCTGCAGTTTTCAATAGTCGCGATCCCATGGAGAGGAATTGAAGGTTTTAATATTGAACTAAAACTGAGATTATATGGAAAAATAAACATAAAGCTATCGTGTGACTGGTTACCTTATATCTGGCTATTAAACTGAAAGTTTGAAACTGCTGCTCTAAGATATCGTTATCAACACAGACCGCGACAGCGAAGGCCTCCAGCCAGGACGCGGCCTCTTTCTACGCCAGTGGTTGGGGAGGCAGACAGGCACTCTCCGATCCGGCTGTCTGGAACAGAAGAGGATGCATGAAGTTGGGGGCAGGCGGCCAGCGTTGACGACGACCATGGCGGTGACGGTCTTGCTGTGGGCGTGCTCAAGGTGACGAGCTCGCGCCCCCCGCGCTGTGCAGCTCGCGCTCGCGTCCGACTACGTGGCGTTGCCGGCGCGGCCGAGCTCACGCCCGCCCACGCGACCGATCTTGCAGTTGCCTCCGGCAGCGTGGCGGTGCCGGCGCGGCTGAGCTCGCGCTCGCGTCCGGTGGCGTGGCGGAGCCCGCGCGACCGACGTGGCGCGAGCTCGCACCCGTGGCGTCGCGCTCGTGTCCGGCGTCGTGGTCGAGCACGCGCCCCTCGTGCGGTGCAGCTCGCGCTCGCGTCCGACTGCGTGGCGTTGCCGGCGCGGCCGAGCTCGGAGCTCGCGGTCGCGTCCCGCGGCGTGGCGGAGCCCGCGCAGCCGAGCTCACGCCCGCGGCGTCGCGGTCGTGTCCGGCGGCGTGGCGGTGCCGGCGTGGCCCAGTGCCGCCTGCTCTCTGCAGCCGGTGGCGCCGACGAGCATGATGAAGCCGGGGTTGCCACGCGCCCCATGCCGCTCGCCGACATCCAGGTGCGTACGTGACGGCGTGCGCAAGTGCTTGTGGAAATGCCGCTGCCGTGTGCTCCGTGCGCGCAAGTGCTGGAAGGAGGACATGGGGTGCAGATGGAGTGAGTGAGGGCAAAAATGACATGTTATAGGGCTGGTCCCACATGTCAGGGCTGCCAAATGGAGGAAAACAAACAGAAGAGGGATGAAATAGTTCAGAGGGAAAAGAAGAAAAACACGCTAGCACATAGGTGCGAATCAATCTTTCAGGAGCACAAAAGAATTGGCCAACTTTCATAATGGCATAGCGGGAAAAGACTCGCTAGGTGATGGGGGTTGTCTGTATCACAGAAAAAAGTCTCAAAGAAAGGTCCTCGTCCCTGCAAAAAGAAAAAAAAAACAAGAGTCATTAGAAATGAAAGGAAATTTTTGGAATTGTAACGGATTCGCCGATAGTAAGAAATATAGATTCATGACAGAGTTAACAAAAGAGAATAACCTAGATTTTATTGCTTTATCGGAAATTGGTCGAGCCAATTTTCCGCAATCCACTTTGAATAATATCTGTGCAACCAGATATTTTCTTTGGCATTGTATGGCTCCTCAGGGATGGTCGGGTGGTATGATTCTAGGTATTCAGTTGTCATCTTTTGACATTGGTGAAATAGAGGAAGGAGACTTTTTTTATCTGTTTCAAGGTAGACATAGAGAGGATGATTTTATGTTCAATTTGATTTCGGTTTAAGGCCCAGCGTAGATGGATCAAAAACCACAGTTTTTATCTGAGCTTGTATGCGTATGTTCTAAAGAAACCTTACCTATTGTTATAGGTGGTGACTTTAACATTATACGGAGGCTGGATGAAAAAAAATAATGATCTTTACAATGATAGATGGCCTTTCCTGTTTAATGCCGTCATTGATTCATTGAACCTTAGGGATATGGAAATGTCAGGTAGAAAATACACCTGGGCTAATCATCTACGAAATCAAACTTTTGAAAAATTAGACAAAATCATTGTCTGCACAGGCTTTGAAACTAAATATCTACACACTATTGTTCATGCCTTGACTAGAGAAATCTCGGATCACACACCTTTGTTACTTTCCACAAATTGCCCGTCATCTTCTTACCAACCTCAATTCAAATTTGAATTGGGTTGGCTGATGAGAGATGACTTTTGTGAGATGGTTAGTGACTTGTGGCTTATTGTCCCAGTTAATGGGCCCCCATCGAGAGGTGACAAGCCAAGATCAGACGGTTGTGTCAGTACCTTAGAGGATGGGCAAAAAATGTGAGTGGTGCTAACAAAAAAGAAAAAAACAACCATCTTAAGTAAACTCGATCTTTTGGATAAAAAAGCGGAATCTTCTTTGCTTACTGATGTTGAAATAGACCTAAAACATGTACGAAATGAGAGGCTCGCAGAGTTATTAAGGGAAGAAGAACTAAAATGGTACCAAAGGGCCAAAGTAACATTTATTAGAAGATGATGCAAATGCAAAATACTATCACTTGCTTGCTAATGGTAGGCATCGAAAAACTCGTATTTTCCAGCTTGAGGATGACAACAATTGTTGGTAAAAATTAACGCACACAGATAAATCCGCAAGTGCATGGATACAGCTCTAGCTTTCACCCCGGAGTATTCCAAAAGAGTATCGATTTCCACGGGGAACGTGAAGTGTACTAGAAAAGAACTAAGAACTTCCAAGGATAGATAAGATATATGTAACAACCCGGGTTTTTCCAACAACCAAAAATCCGAGCTAACCCTAGAGGAGTTTACCGATAAATCGTTACATGCATATAGATTTGGTTGTAGAAGAGTGCCCTCATTCTTGTGTTGGTTTCGGGTTTTGAGTTTTGATCGGGGTTTGGAGTACAGAAGTCCATAGCTTTTCCCTCCTTGAATTTCATGTCAAGTCTCTTTAAAATCTCTTTCAAATTCTTTGAGTCAAATCCTTTCGTGAATCTCTCCTAAGATATCCTTGACTCATGATTTTCCTTTCCTTCCAATTCCAATCTTTCTAATGTCATCTTAATTCAAGCATAATAGGAAAACCTCATTTTCCCTTCCTTTCCCTTCTCTCCATTTAGCCCAGCCATCCTCCAAGCCCATTGGCATCCGTACGCGTATGGTTGTTTTTTTTTTTAAAAGTTTATATATATGGACACAAACTCACGCCACCCGTATTACAACCACTCACGTGGCAATATAGTATGAAGTCCAATCCTATTCTAAGGGCTTGTTTGGTACAGTTCTACTTCACTAGTGAAACTGGCTTTTTTTATATATAATACCTTTATGAGCAACTTTCTAGATAAAGCTGGGCTATTTTATATTTGGTAAAAAAATCTTCACCACCAACTTTATGCATGAATATGAGAGAGAAAATGAAAAGAGTTGAGATAAGTTATTTTTTTCAGCTTTATCTTACTTTATATTTTTGTGAGAGGAAAAAGAAAACATCTCTATGGGTGAAACTATTTCAAAAAGAGATGTTTGACAAAAAAAAAACAGCTCACAACATGCTTATACCAAACAAGCCCTAAAATATATTGGATTCCGTTATAAACTGTTAATTATTTGCTAGTATAAAAGTATAAGAATACAGAAGATCCAGATTACCGGACGGATGTAGGAAAACCAACAGAAAAAGGAAAAAGAAAGAAATGTTTCCGAATTGAAGGCGTAGATAAATATTTTAGATATATAAATAGGTTTTGATACTACACAGTCTGCATCTAGATTCCGAAGGCGATGGAGGGGGGATGGAAGAGAGTCTTGAGGCTCCGGGGATCCAGCAGTGGCCCGTACGTTCAGGTGGACGAGGCGGCGGTGACGGCGTCATGGACGGACCACGGCGGCAAGAAGATGGTCAAGCTCCTCGACGGCCAGGTATATGAGGTCTGTCACACGGCCGACGTACCGGTTCCTCCGCCGGAGACCGGCAAGGTCAAATTCAAGAGCTCCGACGGCGTGGAGTTCGAGATGGATCGGGTGGCTGCGAAGAAGTCGCCGACGATCATGTCCCTGGTCGAGAGCAGGCCTACCGGTACCGGCGGCAGCATCCCGATCGTCGAGGTCAAGTCCAAGGTCCTCGAGAAAGTTTTGGAATACTACTACAAGCACGTCTTTCCCCGTACGTGCCGCCACCGCCGCTGCAGCCAACACCGCGGCTTTCGTCGAGGAGTTGAAGCGCTGGGATGCAGATTTCGTCAAGATTGATCTGGACACATGCACTTTACCACCTCAACATGGTACGTACGTTGGCAACAACACGTACTCCAATCCTACCCGTCCTCCCACCATTAGCCTACGTTACAATTTGATTTGAATTGTTTACAAACTCTATCGTGGAGCAGTTTCATAAAAAACTAAATGTTTTCACAATTCTATTATTTTTTTCCCAAATCAAAACACGTAGAGCTAAAACCGTTTAGAAAAAAAAACATAGAGCAGTAGTTCTAAGCTAAACGCCCTCTATTTATGGATTGATATCTTTTCCATGCATATATATGGCTTAACTAGTATTAGTTGTGTTTACGATTCTCAGCATTTAGTTAAACTTTATACATATATACATGAACGGCTTGAATGCATATTCAGTTGTGTCCTTCTTTCTGACACCGCTTGTATCCCCCAACTTTCAGGCTGCACGCTCTCTTGAAATCGAGGGGCTAGAGGACATCGCTTGCCGGGCTGTCGCCGACATGATCGAGGGCAAGACACCTGAGGAGATCCGCGCGACGTTCAACATCAATAAAGACATGACGCCTGAGGAGGAAGAGGTGGCTGTGAGGGAGCTGCTCGCGTGGCATCAAGCCACATCCTCATTGGAGAACAGGAAGCTCGCCCGCCAGGAGGCTGCAATGGATTGGATGGACATAGTGAACAGCAAGTTATGCACCTACTACATGTTAAATTTCTAGCTAGGCAAATTCAGGCATGATTTAATCTAGAAATTGATTAACAAAATGTCTGTGACATCGATCAGATATGTGCTCGTGTATATATATGATCTACATGTGGCAACCAAAATGTGTATCGATGAAGCATGTCAAAGCTCCCCCACAAGGGAGCGTGGCCGGCCCCAACACAGGACATTTGACGTTCGGTGTTGCCATGTAGATTCGTGGTGTGTCTCGAGGAACCATCATTGGTGGATCTAGAAATAGGTTAGGAGGGAGGCAAGAAATTCTGACACTAATCGTGCTTCCTTCTTGTTGTTGGGGGCGGGCTGAAAACGTTAAGGCTAGATTTTAGCAACATCCAGTGGGATTGAAAGACTATTTACTTGAGTATTTTGGACTGCACAAGAGAGTTGTTACTGAAGGTTTTGGGCCACGCTGTGGGATACCACTACTAGAAAACAGGTCTTTGGTTGATGTCTAAAATGAGCTTTAGTCTCGAAATTTTTTATATTGAGGAATAATAGATTTTTAGTCCCGATTGATAAATTTTGTATTCGGGGCTAATAGTAGTCACGGTTAGTGTTACCAACTGGGACTAAAGGTCGAGAGCATTTAGTCCCGGTTGGTGTTCCCAACCGGGACTAAAGGCCCCTTTATCCTGTCGCACCCGACGGTGATGGGTGCCTTTGTAACATACTGTGGATACTGTGGCTGCAACTCCGTGCTGGAGTGCGTTGTGGCGGGGCTGTCGATGGTGACGTGGACGCACTTCGCCGAGCTGTTCATGAACCAGAAGCTCGTGGTGGACGTGCTGCCGATCAGGGTGCCCATGCATGTGCGTCTAGGACGCGACGCAGCGGGGGCGTGGAGATGGAGGGTTCGATGGCGACAAGGCAGGACGTTGGAGAGGACGGTGGCTGCGGTAATGGCCGGACCACGGAGAGGAGGGCTCCATGCGCCGAGCAAGGATCCACATCTCTAGCTAGGACATAGGACTGATTCACCCTCACTGCCTACCACATTTCTAGAATAATCTAATTAGGGCAAAAAGGTTGTACATAATTTTACTTATTTTTTTGGTTAATACTAGTTGTGGCCAAATTTAGTCTTGGTTAACTTCGTGAGTTGTCTTCTAGCCACTTCTTTCGCTCACTCATCAGCTTCATCAGGGTTTGCTATATTATTGCTTCTTTTTTGTGCAAAGTCAAACATCTTGATGATTGATCTCTGTACTCTGTTTGCTGAAGTTTTCTTCTCCTCGCCAAGTCAAGCTTCCTTCACTCATCAACTTCATCAGGGTCTGATGGCAAGGGCCTGAAACTTCATGGTCGATTCATAAAACTGTAGTGAGGAATTGAATGGTGCCGACGATGATGTGTTATTTATTAGTGATCCATCCCATGTGACGACCAATATTGAGTGTTATGTCCCGTCACTGTTGACCTATTTTCACATAGTGTAAGATGATCAAATAGTTTATGTTGTTTTAAGCATGGTAACGTAGTATGAAGAAATTTCTAAGTTCATTGGTAAATTATCAGTTTATCAGTTTTCACATTATTGCTGCTAACTTGCTTTCGCGTTTTTTGGTTAGTATATCTATTTGGGTATATATATATATATAATTATGCGAACAATTAATAATTCTCCCAAGTCGCAACACGGACCAGAATGCTGTTACCGGTCATCCAGGTGTTGTGGCGATTGCGTTCTACTCCCTCCATTCCAAATTATAAGACATCGAAAGAATCTTGGAGAGTTAAAATATCTCAAATTATACCAAACTTATATGAAAATATAATAACATTTATGATGTGAACTAAGTATCATTAGATTCGTTATCACGTATATTTTCATAGTTTATCTATTTGATGTCATAAATTTTTATAGTTTTCTCAATAAATATTGGTCAAACTTGAGATGCTTTAAGATTCTTGAAATGTCTTATAATTTGGAATGGAGGGAGTACCACACTTTGCAACCTGTTCATGCTTCTGTCACTGGCATGCATGCATTTGGTAGGACGCTCGATGTCTGCTAATGCATGTATTTTTATAATAGAAATTATTACTTTAGATTCTTTTGCGTTTTCATCATCTTTACCCCTTCACCAACTTATTTGCACTAGTTTCTTCGTTTTATTGTGATTGTAGTAAACTTTTTTGGCCACTTGCATCGTAAATTGTTTACTTAAGATAGACGAGAAAATATGTGCATGATCATGGACGTTCACCCAATATGGAAATAGAGCCAAAGATTATATATTTTAGCAGTATTTGCCAACATGTCCATTTATTTAATTATAATCAAACACAAAATTACAAAAACCATGTAACATACATTACATGGGAGGACTGACTGTCGAGCAGTCGATGAATTGAAACCATATATCAATAATGGATCTTTTGATTGATTGCGATTTGAACAAAATTAGCAAATAATTAGGCGACTAAGAAAAATATCAAATGAATATAGGTAGTTTTCATTCGTCCATATCCAACAGATGATCAACCACCATATATATAATTTGGGTAGACATGCCTGCCTGTGGCCAGCCAGTGACGACGTATGTATGTATTATATAGCTCAATGATGCACCATCGTCTTCTTGCAAATAATTAGGCTGGGGGTGGGGTGCACAACGTCTTGCATTTCTCCAAAACAAGAGGGTCCTTCACCTTCTTACTGCAAACCGTGTTGCAGCTAGCGGCGAGCTTCGCCGTTTCAGCATCGTACTTTGTCTTGCATGCTTCTTCCTCGCAGGTCTTGGTGGCTGGAGAATCAAAGCCGTGCAGCTGGCTGCATTTCAACGTGCATTGAGCGGCATCGAGCCACACCAGCTTGTATTGCATGTTGAGAGCACACGACTCCTTGCAGAAGCCGTGCAGGGCCGGCTCCGTCTTGTCTAGACACAGCTTGTTGCAATTGTCTTCTTGTGCCTTCTTTTCCTCGGCCGTCGGCTTACGGGCAGAAGCAGCAGCTCCACCGATGAGTGTGAGGACCAACACGAAGGAGGACCACCATGGTCTTCATTTTTCTTGGTAATGGATGTGGGTGCTATTGGGATTGGTGCTGATGATGGCTGGGGATGGCAGCTTTGCTTGTTGAACTAATACCATATTTGTTGGTCATATATATAGGACATCATATCACAATAAAGATATGCAAGTGTGTGGCCATGAGAGTTTCCCTCCCTACCTCATCACTATACCTAGCAAAAGTATGAGGTTCTGGTTGCCCTAGCTCGTCCTTGGTTTTCCGTTTCACCTGGGTTACCACTCACCACAAACTCACAAAGATGTGCGGTTGCCATGGTAGGCATATGCGCATTCGTCCCAACATTACTTTTAGCTAGTATCCATATTTGGCAAATCCCATGAGGCCGGCCGGGTCGTTCACCAATCACCAAACCATGCACCCAGGACTACTGAGTATCTTTGGAGACAATAGGGTGTGTGCGTGAAATAATTTCTCGACCTAAAATGGTTATTGGCTCTTGAAGCACTTGAGTGTTGGAATACTATATATGACTTAGGGTACTCAGATTCTGAAAGGCTCTTGGATCGAAGCACACGAACGTGGAAGCACTCTAGTGATGAATCAACTGGACTTAGGTTGAAACTTGAAACCAGATGAGTAGAGGTGCAAAGAGAATGAAACTCAAGTAGGAGCCAACATTGAAAGCCAGTCACTGGGAAACTATCTGAAACCTATCAATTCGTACTCTCATTCACTCTGAGCGCTAGCCTTTTGTGCTGTGTTGACAATGCTAAATGATGCCTCCGGGATTTTAGAAATGGAGAAATCTTCAGACTTGAACCCTCCTCTAGCAGTAGCATTATTTAAAAATCTGTGACGATCGACCTTGTTGTTTGGCACTAGTGCCTTAGTTGTCATCATGATGTAAACAACTTAAATATCTAGTGCCACTACCTCCTGTCTTGTAACTCTCATGTATGATCTAGTTAATTGGAACTTTGAAATAAATGTTTGGTGGGGAAGCTCTCCCCCGTTTGATTAAAAAAAAAACTGAGCGCTAGCAGCATAGCACTCTCTCGCCATTACCCCCCTAACCTCGGCCCACCATTTCTCTCTCCTTGCGCAATTGCGGTCGTGCACCACCCCTCCCTCCTTTCTCTCCTGGTGAAGTGGCGGTAGGCCCATCCCCCATCTTATTCCCGTGTGGTTTGTGGCAACCACCATGCACCTAGCCCCCTCTGCTCTCTCAGGAGTGGCCTGATTTGACATGAATAGCGGTGGCAGTCGGCCCCTCTCCCCGCCTGATGGTGGCGGTCCATCCATCCCCTCTTTTGGAAGTGCCAAAATCTAGCATATGCCACAGTGGAGGTGGCACCCTCTTCTCTCGTTAGTGAGGATGGTGCAGCCGAGGGCAGTTATGGCAGTGCATGCATAGACAATGACGACAGTCCAAAACAATGACGGATGATGTAGCCACAACTGACCTTGGACAACCTTGCTTTTGTTAGCAAGTGTTTGGTTGCTACCAAAACTCACTCAGTCTAACTTCTTAGTCATTTGGCTCACCTATGTACCTACTATCATATAGACTCATTTATTTGTCTAACTACACCTAAGGTTAGGTGGTGAATTTTCTTATCACAAAAGTGTGGTAAAACAAACCTTAGCACATCTTATAAAAAAAGAACCTTATATAGTTAGCCATTGGGAAAGAAAATGTGGCAAGTGTAGTTGTCAACCAATCATACTGATCGATTCTAAGGCTCAAATTAATGATAAATCTGTATGACGCTCGAGCATTTCTGGCAATCAGCACGCTCGATCTCGCCATTGGATGTGTTGCATATTGGGTGAATTTGGCCACACACATCTATCTCCAATGCAAGAAAAAACCGGGAGATGCATGGTTTATATAAAAAGAAGATATCCTTACCGGACCACTTCCCTTTAAACAATAAGTCGTGTTCGTGTTGTTTCCGGCTGGAATTATTTCGGTCGTTATACAAATTACACATGCACTTCTAACCGGATTGGTTCTAGATATATATAACATAGCCTAAATTAGGAGAAGGGGCAGACAATGAGCAAGAATCAATCACAAGAACATAATCATGCATGTCTCCTAACCGAGACCATTGGATGGATATTCCGGAGCTTATTGTTATCGACTACAGTACAATACTACCACATGGATCAAGTAAAGCTCGGAGTTTTAAAATTACGTCTCTCTCTCTCTCTCTCTCTCTCTCTCTCTCTCTCTCTCTCTCTCTCTCTCTCTCTCTCTTTATTTCACTGGGAAGACTAAGAACTTAGCTCAAATTTGGACCATGCAATTACCCTCTATTATGCGGACGGCTGTGTCTCGAGGCCGAACCCAAACGGGAACAATGGATCGTATTGTGCATCGCCGACGTTCATGGGCAGCTGATCCACCGACCGGAACCACGTCCTCGACAGCTTCCCGGTGAACCCGTAGTCACCGAACAGAACGTCGCTGACGCCCTGCCCCTCCGTCCCCGGCAGCCACGCCGCCACCAGTGCGTCGATGTCGTTGATGAATGGCTCCAACACCAGTGGCCGGCCGGAGACGAGCACCACGACGCACCTCATGCTGCCGCACACGTTCTGGATGACGTTCGGCCCGGGCGTAGGGATGGTCAGCTTCAGGTTGTCGCCGAACGTCTCGGCGTAGGGTGGCTCGCCGACGACGACGATTGCGTAGTCGAACCGTGCCTTGTTCTGCTGGAGGAAGGCCGCGTCGGGGTTCTCGGAGTAGACGACGTCCGTGCCAGGGGCGACGGCATTCTTGATGCCGTCGAGGATGGTGGTCCCGACGGTGAGGTTGTTCCCCGTGAGACCCTGCCAGGTGATGGTCCAGCCGCCACACTGGCTACCGAGGTCGTTGGCGTTGCTGCCGGCGACCAGAACGCTGCCGCCGCCGGAGGAGGGCTTCTTGGGCAGTGGCAGCAGCGGGCTGGCGCCGGGCTTGCCGTTCTTGAGGAGGACGAGGGACTTGCGCACGGCCTCGCGCGCCAGGTCGCGGTGCTCCTGCTTGCCGAGCTCGCCGACGAGGCTGGTGTCGGCGTAGGGGTTCTCGAAGAGGCCCATGGTGAACTTGACGCGCAGGATGCGGCGGACGGCGTCGTCGATCCGGCTCATCGGGATGGTGCCGTTGTTCACCAGCAACGTGAGGTCGTCGATGAACTCCGTGTACGTGTACGGGATCATGATCATGTCAATTCCGGCGAGGATGCCCAGCTTGATGGACAGAAGGTAGTCGGCGTGGTCTGGGGTCGTGATCCTGTCAATCCCTTGCCAATCCGAGATGACGAAACCCTGAAATAATATTAAACAATTATATATATATATATATATATATATATATACACAACACACACACAAATATATAAGATAATTCATTTTGTTTATGCCTAAACAAACAATATAATTGACGTACCCTGAAGCGGAGATTGGTCTTGAGGTGGTCGGTGATGAGAGTGTGGTTGGCGTGCATCTTGACGCCGTTCCAGCTGGAGAAGGAGACCATGACGGTGGAGACGCCCCGGATGACGGCGTTGTAGTAGGCCGGCATGTGGATGGCCATGAGCTCGTGGAAGGACGCCACCGTGTTGCCCTCGTTCACGCCATCGGTGGTGCCGCCGTCGCCGACGTAGTGCTTGGAGCACGCCGCCACGTTGCGCTGCCCGGCGACGTACGGCGCGCCGAGGCGGCCGCCGTTCTCCGGGGCCGGGATCTCGCCCTGGAAGCCGGAGATGATGGTGGTCATGTTGCGCACCACCTCCGGGTGCTCGCTGAAGCTCTCGTAGCACCGGCCCCACCGAGGGTCTCTGCACACCTGCATCAAAGTACTATTGTTTTACCATGCAACTGACTATAAAATAACTTATTCTGTGACTACTCTGAGTCATGATAATTACGATGTTAATTTTCTTGAGTTTTCTATATGATTTATAAATAATTTTTATTAATAAATAAACAAGTCATAACAAAAGAATTAATATTTCGTACAAATTTTTGAATAATAAGAATGGTCAAACTTGGTGTAAAAAAAAGTAAAACATCCTATATAAATTATAATGTATGTATTTGCACATACCGCGACGCAAGGAGCGAAGACGTAGGGGATGCCGGTGGCCCTGACCTCCAGAGCAACAGCAGCTCCAATCCTCTGTACTAGCTCTGGGTCCCTAATATAATGAAGCAAATAAACATGCAACTCGATCAGATTTTGTTTAATTCTGCTTGCATTTATTTGTTTGATTAGGTCCAGTTTTATATACCTATATTATATATTATATAATGAAAAAGTAAAAACTGGGCACATATACTCCACACTTTTACCTGGTGCAGCCGAGTCCGATGTTGTGTGGGAAAATGGTGGCCTTGTAGACGTTGCCGTGGCCGTGGACGGCGTCGATGCCGTAGATGATGGGGATCCCGAGGCGCGTCGACAGCGCGCCGCTCTGTATGTCGTTCACCATCTTCACCCACGCCTCCGGCGGCGCGTTCTTCGCCGGCACGCTGCCGCCGCCGCTAAGCACGCTGCCTGCATGTTTCAGGATCGATCTCGTACGTGTGTTAATTTACCATGCATACATGCATTAAACTAGCTAGGACGTAACGTAAGTACGTACGCCTCAACTCTACTCTAAATTATTTTAATTAAGCAGCCACGCTATGTTAGGTTGACTTGGAAACTTTATTTACCCATATCTGAATGTGGCCGGCTTATAGACTAAGGTCTATAATAGTACTCTTAATAATCTATTTATTATAATAATATGCATCGTCAATGCTAATAATCTATCTGCTGATCTCTCCCATCAATCTGGTAGATCTGAATAATGTTAATTTACTGTACACTAAACACAGTTGACTGTTGAATGGATGTAGGTCCTCCGAGGCATCCTTCCCCAAGGCCGCCTCCGACCGTCAGACATATGTTTATCTGTTCGAGATCTACATCAACTTTTGTTTTGGGCGTTTATCCATTCGAGATTGTTTGAAAAGTTAAAATTTTGAAGTTAGATAGAAATCAAACTTAATTTTCGTCGCATAAATGATTACCAAATAAAAATGTTGTTAACTACTAAGTTGTGTAACTTTTCGAGATCTACCATTTTTGTTTTGGTTGCTTCTATATCCGAGATTCTTAAATATTACTCCCACTGTTCTATAGTATAGCTCATTTGACTTTTTTAACCTCAAGTTTGACCTCTCGTTTTATTTAAATTTTGTGCAAAAATATCACTTCTTTTGTTGTGACTTTTTATTTAATAAATGGTCTACGTACAAGAATGACTTAAATTTCACTATGTTTATGTAAAAAATTTTTTGAATAAGACGAGTGGCCAAACTTTGGGATAAAAAAGTCAAACAAATTATAATTTAAAACGGAAGGAGTACTACCACTCACTGACGACTATGGAACATATGGTTTTATTTGGTGTTAACTTCTATGAAATCGTGCAAATTAAATAGAGAGACATCATAATGATTTCAAACAAGAAAGTTATGAACCACAAAGTTGCATAACCTTTTGAGATCTACAACTTTTGTTTTGGTAGCTTCTCCTTCCAAAATTATCAACTATCACTCCACACTCACTTATGACTATAGATCATGTAGACCCCTTTGTTATGAACTTTTTAAAAACTTGTGGTTACAAAGTCAAGATCTCGTCGAATAGTAGAACTTTGATATAAATAAATTAATCTTCATTAGAAATAATATGAGAAAGTTTGAATTTTTTATAGCATAGTACCTATGAAGTACTTGTTGACGACGTCGGCGGTGGCGTTCTCCCTCTCGATCTGCGACATCTGCCCGATCTTCTCGGCCAGCGTCATCTGCTTCAGAAGGCTGTCGATCCGCGTGTTCAGCGGCTGCTTCGGGTCCTTGTACTTCAAGGAGTCGTCGGCGACGACGCAACCGCACAGCTGCAGCAACACCAAGCAGCAGGCGGCAGCGATGGTCATGGTCACCACCCTCACCCCGGCCATGATCTGGCTCACCGATCAATCCAGTTACACCTATATACGACTGCAATCGCATGCATGCATCATATATAGTATATATATATATATATATATATATATATATATATAATATATATATATATATATATATATATATATATATATATATATCATGCATTATACGAAGTTATATAATTATACATTTGTCACTGCAGATATATAATAAGTAATTGCCTGGTGGAATTAATATATATATATATATATATATATATATATATATATATATATATATATATATATATATATATAACCCATGAAATCTATATATCTATATGCGTAGAGAGTAATGAGCGAGCTACATATATATATATATGTGTGTGCGCGCGCGCGCGTATGGTTTGAAACGAACGATTTTTTTACATACATACTATATATCACATGCATGCGCGCGTACGTAGAAAAGAGTTACACATACAGTATATACCTTAACTTACGGAGAATACAAAGAGCTAACTAGCTAGCGCTAGCTACGAGAATGCATATGCAAAGTGGAGTGGAGTGGAGTGAAGTGTGTGGAGGCTGTGTGTATAGACTCTTCGCTTGACCTCTATTTATGCACTACTAAGAGCAAGGGCAACGATCCCGCCGATGAGCCGGCAAAATAAAATCCAGCCTGGCATCACAGCAGTAGCAGCGGCTTTTCAGGATCACATGTAACTAATAAGGAGTAGGCATAGCAGCACAATAGCCAATGAACGTACGGCACTCGCGCTATCGCCCGCTTCCGTCCGACGTTTCACTCGCCGCCCGCTCCCCTCTCTCTCTCCTCTACTCTCTTTGCCAGGGATTCAGACGGCTTACAGCTAGTCATAATACTTACTTTAAGGGCACTCCCAATACAAGATTTTATCATAGAGTCCAAGACTATTTATTACCACTTATTTATGATATTTTGCTGATGTGACAGTGTATTTATTGAAGAGAGATGATAAAAAAACAAGACTTCAAGTCTTATTTAGACTCTAAGTCTATAATATTTAAGATAATAAATAGGTTTAGACTCTATGATAGAGTCTAGATTGGGAATGCCCTAATAGGATTGAGTATGTAAGAGCAAGCAGCAGGGCTCACACAGGACGACGACTCTGGATAAGCTGCTCGGTTTCTGGGCCACGTTATTAGCTTACGTAGTAGGAGTTCCCCGGCCCGGCAGGCCCCAAGATTATTTCTTCTCTGAGGACGTTGCATTAATTCGATCGACAAGTGGTTGTTTCTTTATACCCAAAGTAAACTCTTTTCTACGACGGCTCTCAGCTGATCGATGAGACGAGTGGCGGATCCGGATCCAGAAGGCGAGGGACAAAGGGAAGGCTAGCTAAATAATGAAAATTTAGGACTAGAGCTAGAGATTAATAGTGAATTTGAGATTTAGTAACAGTAATTTTAGTGGAGAAATCAGGCTAGCTAGGCCAGGGTGGATCCGCCCGTGGAATTGAAGCGAAAAAGGCACTAACACGACATGCATGACCTTATTCACTTGTGCACACTTTAATTTACTAGCTTGCACTCGTTGGATCCATGCACCTAAAAGCAGCTAGCAGTTTCGGATTCAAACCGTAGGGGTCCTCGTTGACCTCATGATCCAACAGCACGCATCAGTTTAGGAAACGTGACTAAATGTCCTTCTCAACGTACCGGGACTAAATGACAGTCATGTACTAGTGAGCTGAGCTATCTCTAATGAACTTCTTAAACCGATAGCTCATATGAATCAAAATTATTTAAGAAATAAAAAAAAATAGCACGTACACATACTAAAAGTTAATTCTAAAATATATACCTTAAACTATAAAAGAATAAGAAATATCCCACGCCATTTCTGTAGAACGGGTTTTGATGGCAACAATATAGTACGTCATTAATACGTTTCTTCTTCTTCTTCTTCTTTAAAAAAAACAAAATACTCACATGCATGCATACATTACGAAAAGGCGGACACCGCTAAAAAAAGTAATTTTTTTATGAAACAGGAGGGGTACACCCCTACTGAAAATTTATTAAAACAAAGGCAAAACCAAGGTTCTTACAAACAAGCTCAAGAAACAAAGAACGAAACAAAGAAAATAAAATAAATTACACATAGAGCTGCAGCCATGAATCTAAACTTTGCCAAAGGGACGATTTTGCTCTCAGCTTAACTAGAGCCAACTCCAATTTGAATATTTCCTTGCATCTGTTTAAGGAGGGTGGGATACTTTTAAAGATAGTATCATTCCTAACCATCCAGATTGCCCAGCACCATTACAAATTTATGGTTATTTGCCAGAACACACCGCGCTTAATATTTTATTCATTTCTTAGCTCGAGGGAGAGAGAGGGTGAGGAAATGACTTTGCTGCCCTTGTCTTCAACATCCGGCAATAGGCACACAGGCACCGGTGCACAACCATGGGTCGGGCATCCGTCAATACCTCCACCTCCGGCCATGACACGCCCGTGCGTCGCAGGCGACACTTCTTCCCCCACAGTTCGCCAACCCCTTCCTCCATCGAGTGCCACCCTTCGTCTTCCGCAGCAACCCCGGCGAGTGCCCCGACGCCCACATCGCCCGCTTCGACCGCGTCCGCCGCGCCAACGGCGCCGCGATCGCGGCAGCCGCCGCTCGACGCCGACGCCGCGCTGTGGTACGACCTTAGGATTTCCGGTGCCGACGTCGCCGTGAGACACCGTCCACGCCGCATTCCTCAACTTCTTCCGCCCGTCAGGTGCCGCCAGCCGCGCGCGTGCCGAGCTCGTGGCACTGAGGCAGGGCACCGTCGAGGTCGTCAACCGATACCACCTCCGCCTGCAGGGGGTCCCCGGTACTCGGGCATTAGCGTCGACGTCCCCGAAGAGCTGTCCAAGGCCGCCTTCGTCGACGGCCTCCTCGCCGAGTTCAGGGACTGTGTGGCGCCTCAACATCCGGAAGCGCTAGACAACACGGTGGCACTGTTGGCCCTGATTTGGTAGCGCAACGAGAGGGCGTGCGCGAGGCATGGCGCGCGGCGAAGGCGTCCTGTGCCCCTGCCCCTGCCTCCACCACACCTACCGTCGTGGTAAGTTGCTCGTTCTGTGGCGCGGACGATCACGAGGAGGCGTTGTGTGAGGCGTGGATGAGCGGTGGCCGTGGCGGGAAGGGAGGCGCTGTTGTGGTGGCGGACGGGGAAGGAGGTGGGAGCGGGCCGCTGGCCTTGTGCACGGACGGAGGTTGAAGACACGGACAGTAAAGTCATTTTCCTCACCCTCTCTCTCCCCAGGACTAAGAAATAAATAAAATATTAAGCGCGATGTGTTCTGACAAATAACCACAAATTTGTAATGGTACTGGGCAAAAAGTCGTCGTTGCGGTGTGTGCTAGCCAATTTCACTTTTTTGCGATGACCTGTAGCAAAATCTGCCTTACGGAAAAATATCTTAAAGATAGCTATTAGTAGTTCGTCAACCTCGCCGGCGCCGACGGCTAATGGATCCAAGTCCGGTGCCGGTGGGGCTATTATTAATTTTCAACAGCTAGCTGGTCAGCTTATGCCATAGTAGGTTTCTGAATTTCTTAAAGTATTAGGGTATGCATGCATGCACGTGAATTGTACTTTATATGGATCGAGGTTAGTTGTTCTGATCCCAGAGTTTACAAAATAATCGTGGATCGGAGATCTTGATCTCGGACGCAACATTATATTTATTTTTCAGTTTATTGGTACGTACTCCCTCCGTTCCAAATTATAAGACGTTCTAAGAATTTTGGAGAGTCAAAACATCTCAAGTTTGACCAATAATTATAGAGAAAACTATAAAGATTTATGATATTATATAGACATGTTACTACTTAGTTGACATCATAAATATTATTATATTGACATATAACTTTGATCAAAGTTAAGATAGTTTGACTCTCCAAGATTCTTGAAACATTTTATAATTTAAGACTGAGGGATTAATATATATGGTTCAGATCTCGCTCCATGGAGCAAAGATGCGCGAGCTCAAGTCCAGAAAGTCAACCGACACAGCCTGCGTTGTAGGGGAACGGGCAACTCTGCCGTGCGCACAATCAAAATCAGTAATTTCTCCTATTAAAGTGGGTTTTTTCTAATATTTTAGCATTCAATATTTAATATTGTCTTTTAGTATCAAATGTTTTCTATTAAGAATTCTCAATCATATTGTGTTATATATGATTAGTAATACTTTCTTGGTCCTGAAAGAATCAATTCCTAAAATCCGTGTCAGTCAAACTTTTTTAAGTTTAACTAACTTTATAGAGAAATGTAACAACATCTATGATTTAAAATGAGTATTATATGAAAATATATTTTTAGATAAATTTAATGATACTAGATACCAGAACTTTTAACTTTTTATTCTAGAAATTTGGTCAAAGTTTAAAAAGTTTGAAGCACTGGCGAGCTCATCTGCTCCATGCGGCCGCACCCCCGACGCGAGGCAGATCCTGCGTACCCGCGATGAGCCGTCACTGGATTTGGCATTCCAGCGACGCTTCACCGCCCTCGGATTGGATGTGGCCGGATCCACGAAGCCGCCGCGGATTTGCCTGACACCGGCGTGGATCTAGACACAGATGAGGCAGAGAGGCCATGGATGCGCTCGCACTGTCATCCGCACCGCCACACCCGCTCCGTCGCACCATGCCACCGCGGTGGATTCACCCGTCATCGTGGATCGGCTCGCCCAACATAGATCCGCCCGCCCGCCGCAAATCCGCCTGGACCTTCATTCCGCCGCGCCACACCACACCAGGTCCACTACGCCACGCCCGCACCTCTACACCGCGCCCCACCAGCGCGGCCACTCACGACAAAAGAAGTGGAGGGGGTTGCGATGGAGAGAGTGGAGGGACAAAGAGGGAGTACTGGTGGAGTGGGAGAGAGGGAGCCCGCTGCCGCCGCCGGTGCTCCGTCCGAGAGAGATGGCAGTCTGTTCGGCTGATTATTTCCGTAGCTGATAAGTCGGTTGATGTTGTTTTTGGTTGTTTTGTTGTCGGTTGATGTTGTTTTTGGTTGTTTTGTTGTGAGAGAAAAATATTATACCATGACCGATAAGTTAGGTTTATAAGTTGAAGTGAACAATGTATATATATATATATAATAGTGATATTGGGTCGGGCTGGTTGTTGGGCTACTTATTTTTCGAGGAGGCGGGCCTAATATATTAACCTAGACGTTTGGTTAGAACAACCAGCTAAGTTAATCGATATTAATCAAGACGAGCATTCTAAGTTGTCCATCTTGGTTAATCAATTTTGCGAGGCGTTTGTTCTAACCGCATCGGTTAATAAAAAATAAAAGTCTATGCTAAACATTAACTGCATTGACCGAGGTGGTTGAAAATGTTACCTGCTTTGGAGACCTATTTTAAAACGCCTCGTAAAAGATTTTTTGTAGTAGTGGTTTATTCTATATTTTGAGATAATTACTCTTCTGCCTAAGACTAAAGATGCAAAACAGATCCAACACTACAAACCAATCTGTCTGCTTAAAGTGGTGACTCCATCATGAACGGCCTTTATGCTAGGCAGAGACATAATGGAAGGTGTGATTGTTTGTATTTTATAAGTGCAAATAGAATATGAAGGACTTTTGTAAACATACAAAATATCATTGTAGCATTTTGCTGAGTGTATTCTAGGTATAATTATTTATATTTTAGCATAACAAAACAATGAAATAAAGGTTTATTGGATAACCAAGGAATATCTACTAATCAACATACCAACATAGCTAGAGGAGGGGTAAATGAATAGATATGAATTAAGCATAATGACATTGAGGGAATATATCATGAATTGTATAGACTTGATAACTTGAGAGTATAATGGGTAAGATATAGATTCCTATGATATTCTTATTACATGGTCAAGGTATATATACATCCAACTGTAGTTTAGACTCTCTACTCTTGTGCACTTCGTGATGCCACTAGATAAGAGAGCATCACTAAAGATAACACTCTACTAACGCGACTATGGTCCGGCTCCTGCATAATAGGCTACGGATGGCAGCCCATAGAAAGAACAATTACTTTCATGCGCTATTACTAGTACAGAATTACTTATTGGAGGTGGTCGTTTTTGCTTAATGGAGACGGGCAAACACGACCGCCTCCAATGGAAGACCTCGGTTAATCAGTGATTAACCGAGGCGGTCACCCCGCCCGCCTACGTTAATGGTATTAATGGAGGCGGGCGCCATAGCCTGTCCGCCTCCGTTAATGGATTAAAAAAAATAAAAATAAAAATCCCAGAGCTCGTCGGCGAGCCCATTTCGGAGCCCACCAGTGAGTTCACCTGCTCCGCGCGACCGAACGCCGCCAGATCCTCGCGTCGGTTCCTCGCGCCAAACAACCGCCCAATCTGACATTCGCGCTCCAAACCGTCGTCGGAGGCCTCCGCTCCGAGCTGCCACGGATCCGCCGCCGAAGGAGCTCCTCATCTAGATCTGCGCCGCTGGAGGCCGGTGCTCCTCTGCCACATCCGCCGCAGCTCGAGGTAGATGGAGGATTAGCCACCGGGGTACGCCGCCGCCGAGGTAGCCGTCGAGCTCGAGGGAGAGGGGCGCTGTGGGGGATCTGGACTGGTCAGCCTCCGCCGCCGCCAGGGAGAGGGTACACCACGAGGGAGGCTGCACCGGTAAGTCTCGAGGAGAGAGTTGAGGGAGGGAGAGGGAGGGAGAGCTGCCGCCACCGCCGCCGTTGTCTTCTGAGAGAAAAGATAGACTGTTAGGTCGGGAGTGGACGGAGGGAGAGGGAGGGAGAGCCGCCGCCGCCGCTGTCTTGTGTGAGAAAAGAGAGACTGTTAGGTCGGGTGTGAGAATCCCGAACCCTAAGTGACGCTTATATACACGAAATCTATTAATGAAGGCGGACATCTTAATATGACCGCTTCCGTTAATCATTAATGGAGGCGAGCATCTTAAAATGACCGCCTCCATTAATCATCTATTAACGGAGGCAGACATCTTAATCGATTAATGGAGGCGGGCACGTTATAATGCCCGCCTCCATTAATAGATGATTAATGGAGGCGGACATTATAATCAGGTGCCCGCCTCCATTAATCTTTAACCGAGGCGGACGTTTGGGCGTCGCCATGGCGCTGGCCTGACAGTCAATAATGGAGGCAGGCAAAAATAGTGTCCGCCTTCAATTAAGAAATCACACCGTCTCCTAAAAGAAATTTTGTACTAGTGTATGCAAGAGGAACATAGAGACAGTCACACGTCTGTTTATTCAGTGTCCTTAGTGTCCTTTCTCGGGAAGAATTTAGAAACTCATAGCAACTTGGAGCAGATGTCAGAATTTGCACTGATATGGAAGAGACTGATTCTATCATATGACTGGCCAAGGTAATAAGATGGCACACATTCGCAATCCTGTGATCTTCATAGACTCTAGGGTACAAACACTATTCTCAAAAATAAAGGGCACGCGCTCTTGAACCCTTAAATGGTAGCCCGATATTTAGTGAGTTATTAGCTGTAACCCATAGCCTACATAGCCCTCGACTACGATAGGCTGCGCTTCTGCGCTTCTTACGCATCTTATTAATATATAAACACTGGCCAACTGGGTCTTTCGAAATAGAATAAGATAAATATTTACCCATCTTAAATAGTCCACTTGTTAGATCAACAAGTGTTGATAACAAACTGGTCTTGTTCACTTGAGCTTATCTACCATGGTATAATATTTTTCTCTCATAACAAAATAACTAAAATAATATTAAATCGGTTTATCAGCCACAAAAATCACTAGCAGTTAATCCGCGAAAGAGAAGATGAATAGACATGTGGCCGGCCGTCTTGGCAAGATGCAGAGGTGATGGAGTTTTGACCATGACCATGAGAAGAGGAATTGACAATGGGCAAAAAAAAAAAATATGATGCGGCAGCATTTAAATATTTTTGGAAGCCAATTCTTCATAACCGTGTTGGAGGCGTGGTTGTTTTTACGTCCCATTATGCTTTGCAAAGGTTACGAAATCAGATTTTTGGCAGTACTTTATATGCTTCAACCTTTGAAAGGAATGGAGGACACCTTTTACATTAACAAATAAGCATTACTTGGATCCATCCCATTCTGTAACAGTGACAATATTATCTATTACGACATTATCCGGGACGCAAACCCTTAGAATTTATAACGTAGCGTTCTTCGTTGGAGCATGCAGCTGCTGTCCACCCGCCGCCGTTGTTCCATCCGGGCACGACGTAGGGGTGCAGGCAGGGCAACTGGCTTGGCAGTCCTGCAACGTGTTGTAACAAGTTTGCGTAGGCGGCGTCTGGCAGCAGTAGCAGACGTCTTCCTTACGATCGCTATGGCAATAGCATTTCGCGATGCAGAATTTTATTGTTATCAGCTTCGTCTTCGTCTCATCATCTAAAGCTTCAAGGCAATTCTCCTCGGTATGGTAGGCGGCGGCGCTTGTTGTGTTGCTCCCACTGCTATAGAGTGCTCTTGTTGTGCGGCCCCCCTGCTTGCTCAGAAGCTGATGAGGAGAGTGGCCTGTGTATAAATACAGACATATTTTCGTTCGTCAGGGTATTCAGATATATATATATATGAACTCATTTTCGCAGATGATCGATTCACGGCAAGAGATTGAAGAAGAAGATGCATGAGCGAGATATAGCTAGATTTACCTGCTTGTGCAGTCATTGCTAGGCATCCGAAGAGTATGGCAATGGCAGTCCCATAAGCTGCTACCGCCCTTCATACTGAATTGACTTCTGATCTACACGTACTTCTTTCTAATCAGCTAAGCCTCTCCGTTTGAGAGGGGTTTAGATTGGACTTGAGCAATGACCTCGCAACTCAAACCATCAGTATATAAAGAGACCAAACCTGCCTTGCCAGCAAGACGATGACCCCATTTGACTAGCTGATTTGGAAATGAATAATCGATTAGATCAGTAGATATTTACAAATCAGCAGAGATTGTAAGAATTTATCGGCACTAGCTGTGGTGGATACGCGAGATGGTGTATCTATTGAAACCATTCCTTGCTTTGCTATATATATGCAGTATGTAATGAATATGTATGACGTGTGACACTTGTCGCTTGCAATCTCCCAGGCTAGATTATTGTCATGGACACAATAAGCTGACACAGCTAATGGTTTGGAGATCCCACATCTAGTATCATTATTTTCTCCTTAACGCAGTACAGATTCAGCCTTATGAACGGACGCTCCAATGAAAATCTATGGAAACTAGACAGTACATCTTGAGTTTACAAATATCACAACTGGTCGTATCATTGTCGGCAAGCATGGTTGCCTAATATATATAAAAAAACGGCTATGATACACGATGGTTGAACCTGGAGTTTGACCCATGGAGGGTGGATTATTAGATATTACTAATTATGTGATTTAGCTTTTGAACCTGTAGAATTAATTCTATCAAGCATTCTAGGAGGAGAATTTGATGACGCTCTTCAATGATTTTTTTTTATGAAGAACACCTACCTCTCTTTAGTCAAAATTTGTGGGATAATTACTCTTCTACAAAATCCTAAAGATGCAAAATAGATCCAACACTATAGACCAATT
This sequence comes from Microstegium vimineum, assembly GCA_022036555.1. Taxonomy (NCBI): domain Eukaryota; kingdom Viridiplantae; phylum Streptophyta; class Magnoliopsida; order Poales; family Poaceae; genus Microstegium; species Microstegium vimineum. The sequence continues at coordinate 2,781,103 of CM039122.1, read as the reverse complement.
TACCCGCTTAAAGTGGTGAGTTCATCACAAACGGCCTTTATGCCAGGCAGATTCTCAAAAACCCATGAAATGTATTTGTTTAAGGTTGGCCGACCATAAAATCAGTTGGAACAACTTCTGTTTTAGACGAAATTCGATTCGGAGTTTTGTTTGGGGAGTTTTTCAGTGCCAGACACGTCCGGTCAGTGCAAGGTGGTTATGCTAAGCCACCAGACGCACCCTCGTGAGTCACCATACATCACCATGAACTCAGTGAGCCTTGCTCTTCGCACCGGACTGCACTGGGCGCATATGTGTGTGGCGTCCGGTTGTTTCTAGAGAGGTTCCAGAGATGTTTTTAGCGGACGCGCCGATCAGTGCTGATTGGACGCTGGGCAGCGTCGGGTCAATACACAATGGGTTTACAGAAAGGTCTAACTTTGACCGGGCGCGTCTGGTCAGTACATAGTGGAAGCTCAGGAGCGTCCTGTGATTGTGGTGATCGCAAATATAGCTGTTGGGCAGCGACCGAACACATCCGGTCGACCTGACAAGCGCGTCCGGTCTACTCGATAGACACGTCCGGTCGCCACTTATTCAACAGATTTTGAACCCAACAGGTATGTTGGAGGTGGAGGGTATTATACTTCTCCAATGACTTCCACACACCACCTTTGCTCATTTGATTAGCCAAGAAACATCTTGAGAGTGTGAGAGAGAGAGCAAGGGGCCTAGTGAAGATTTGAGCTTTGCTACTAATCTGGAGATTAGACACTTTATTAGTGACTAGAGAGTAGCAAGTGTGCATCCACCCATCTTATTATGCTTGTGTGAGTCAAGTGAGAGTTTGTGCTTGTTATTCTTGGTGATCGACGAAACTTAGATGGTTCGGTGGCGATTGTGAGCTTGAAGATCATCCGGAGGCAATTGTAGATGACTCAAGCCAAGTTGTGATCGGTTGTGGGCGATTCACCAAGCCGGAGTAGTGAAGAATCAGTCCGAAGCTAGCATTTGGTCTTGCACGGACCAAGGGGGAGCTATACCCTTGCACGGACCAAGGGGGAGCTATACCCTTGCACGGACCAAGGGGGAGCTATACCCTTGCGCGGGGACCAATGTTAATATAGATTGTTGGCTAAAATGCTGTTGAATTCTTTTTCAAAAATTTATTGAGCCATGCACTGATTCAATTATCTAATAATCTATATCAAAATTACAACATACTGGTTTTAAAATATGGATAAAAACACAAAGAGAAAAAAAATAACAGGGGCAATAAAATTACATGGACAAACTTGTCCTAAAGTTAACAGTGGACTTCACAAAACTGTATAATATCCATGCTAACGCAACATTTTGATCTAGGGAAATACTTTAAAAAACAACCAATTTGTTATTGTAGAGTTTAACTTTTTACACCATAGTATTTTAGTTTATATATAATAGATGAATCATTTTTGCATTTAAGAAGACATAGTTATATTCTCCCTAGCTTCTTAAGTATATTGTCCGTGCTAACGCTACGATATCATCCATCCACGCACTTGATTTTTTTTTCTTTTTGCTTTTTTCTAGTATACACCTCTCGTTTTTCAAACCAGGACAACCGTTCGTTTATCCTTATCAACTACCCGTATCAGATCACTACACACTTATATTTTTTTTATTTTGCTTTTTTTTTAAAAAAAAACAAACGACACTCCTCAAAATTCATCCTATGTTCTACGTATATCGGTATATGTACACACAGTCTTCTACATTACACACGTGTGCGTGGCACATTCTTGCTCGCACGTACACCCGCGCGACCTCATCTCATGCAGCAGTGCAGCTAGCCATCGACCGACCAGCTGTAGCCTCAATTCTTCGTGCTCATGCATGCAGTTGCCACACCCTTCAGCTCCGGCGCCCAAGCTTGCACTGACGACGGCAGCAGTGCTTTCCGGGGCCGGGGCATATATCCATGCATGCCTCCGACTCCCGCAGCGCCGCCGCCATAAATATATGGAGCCGTTGCGATCGTCTCTACGGCCGGCCGCTCCAGCGCGCGCTCATATATACGAACGGGAACCACACCTTGACCGTCGACGCGTCCAGTCAACTGCCGCTCGCCGTCCACGTAGCTGTCGTCGTCGTCCGCCACCACCGCGACGCACTTGACGCTTGACGGGTCCCGTGTGCCCCGCGCGCTCGTTGTCGTCGTCGTGCAGCCACACACACAGAGCGTCCCGTACGTCGGCAGAACCTCTCACGACGACGCGCCCGGACACGGCGAGGCACAACACGCGCCAGCACGCCCGCGAGCCTCGGCTCGCCGCCGTTCACGCCCCACCGCCAGCACGTGACCAGCCCGCCGGAGGAGCCCACGTACGTACGTACACGGCGCGGGCCTCGCGATCGCGGTCACCGCGTTGTCGCACTCCCGGAGCACCCTCTCCAGGACGTGACGTGCCTCGTGCTCGTCCGGTGGTTGACTGGTTGTCGCCCGCCACCGCCGCCTCCACACCTTGACGGTCCCGTTAGCCGAGCTGGTGAGCACGAGGCCGCTGAACCCAGCTGCGGCGACCGTGTTGACGGCGTCGTCGTGCGCGGGCACTGACTCGAGGGCCGGCGCGCGTTAGTTGAAGGGAGAGGCCGGAGAGGACTTTTTGTTGGTTGATTTTTTCCAGAAAAAATGCATTGAAGCACGGCACTGGTCAGCAACAACGTGTTAATTTGTTGCTCGACGTCGTCTCTGCCATCAGACTCCGACCTCCGAGGCTCCCGATCCGATGCCAACCTAGCCACTCGCTCCATCCGCAATTTTTTTTGTTAAAACACACGGGCATCGCCGCCTCACTTGAGCTCCCCTTTGTTTCGATGGCGGCGGTGTGGAAGTGGAAGCATCTCGTCCTCCTCGAGGCCGGTGGCGCCAACACCACGGCGGCGTGCCCGCTCGACCTGGGCTACATGGCCACGCTCCCGTGCGCCGTGCGAGCCGCCCGTGACCAAAGACACCGCCTGCTGCATGCATGACACTCCTCTCGGTGCTCGCCGTGGGCTTCGCGCCACGGGCCGCTTCCGCCTCCCGACTGCGCGGGCCTCGCCGGCCTGCCTCCGCGCCTTCTCCGCCACGCTCGCCGCGTTTCCGCTCTCGCTGCCGGCCCCCCTCGTGCCGGGCTGCTTCCCAGTCAGTCCCAGTTCGCCATCTCCCCCGACTACTGCGCCGGGGTCACCACCGCTGGATTTTGTTGGTTGATTTTTTCCCCCAAAAAAATGAGGTGAAAAGGAGGAAGAGACAGGGATCGAACCGTGGCCGAGCGGCAGGGGCGTCGGTGTTGTGCGCGTGCGTGAGAGATGGTAGGGTTGGCACACGTGATGTTAGCCATTGGATCTGAGTGAATAAGGAGAGAGAATAATTGTAATCAATTTAGATGGTTAATTTTGATAGGGTTCTTTTTCTGGTATATTTTCTAGGGTATTTTTTTGGGTGGATTTAGAAAAAAAAAAGATGATAAATTAGTAGGATATATAGATAGATAGATAGGGGCTAACTCGCTCTTTGTTTTAATTTTTTTTTTAAGAATCAGGAGCTCCCCCTTTCTTGTTTTAGGTTGTACGAGTCTGTGCTATTTTGGTCGTTTACTTTTATTTCTACTGCAAATTAAATAAAAGTAAACGACCAAAACAGCACAGACTCGTACAACCTAAAACAAGAAAGGGGGAGAGGAGAAAAGAGTGAGAGAAGGGGAGGGGAGGAGGAAGGATTCAGGGTACAGCAAACGAAAGGAAAAACACCAAGAGAATTGCAAATTCAAGTTGATCCACGATTCTAAAATAGGGGTAATACTAGCTTTTGTTCTATGTAGCAGCAAAGCATTTTCCTCAATCACATATCTCTCGCGGCATTCCACCTTCCACCGAGGGAGCTCTGTTTCTAAAAATAGCATCATTTCTTACCATCCAAATTAAATTGCTCAGCACCAGATGATGAAAATGTCTAAGGAGAATTCAACTTTTAGCTTTATTCTCCATGCTTGAAAGATTTGATAATCGAAAGATGTTCAGAAAAGGTAAAGTTTATCAGTCCCCAGCGTGCTTTAGCAAAGGGAGCTCTTTGTTTTGAAATTAGGTGGTAAAATTAGAAAGTTGAAAAAACAAGGACAAAATCACCATTTCGCTACAAAACGGAGGCTAATAAACGCTTAAGCACCTTAAAAAAGAGAGAGAGAAGTTTTACTTGGATTCAAGCTAGAACTGCGACCTTTGAAAGGAATGGATCGAGTACACATCTTTTAGATTACCAAATTATTACTTGGATCCATCCCATTCTGTAACAGTGACAATATTATCTATTACGACATTCATAAGGTGGCGTTCTTCGTTCCATGCACCTGTTGTCCATCCGCCGTTGTGCCATCCGGGGGGCATTTAGGATTGCAGACAGGGCAATGGGCGCGGCACTCCTCCAACGTGTCGTAACAACCTAGGTTAGGCTGGCAGCAGTAGCAGACGTCTTCCTTATTATCGCTATGGCAGTAGCATTTCGCGGTGCAAAATATTACTGTGATTAGCTCCGTCTTCGTCTCATCATCTAAAGATTCAAAGCAACTACCCTCGGTATGGTAGGCGGCGCTTGTTGTGTTGCTGCTGCTAGCTGGATAGAGTGCTCTTGCTGTGCGCCCGGCCCCCTGCTTGCTGAGAAGCTGATGATGAGGAGAACGACCTGTATACAGACACATAAACATGCTCATCGTCAGGGTATTATTCAGATACAAATGAACTCATTTTTGCAGAATCACGGCAACAGATTGAAAAAAGAGTATATGCATCAGCGAGGACGATGTAGAAGACTTACCTGCTTGTGCAGTCATTGCTAGGCTTCCGAAGAGAATGGCCACCCATATGGCAATGGCAGTCCCATAAACCAAGATGCTACCGCCACCATTGCTGCGGCCCTTCATACTGAATTGACTTCTGATCTGATCTATTTTTTTTTTCGTAATCAGCTATGCCTCTCCGTTTGAGAAGGGTTTAGAATGGACTTGAGCAATGATCTCGCAACTCGGATCAGTATATAAAGAGAGTAAACGTGCCTTCCTAGTGAGACGATGGCCTCATTAATTTGTGACTAGCTAATTTCATGGAAATGAATAATCGATTAGATCAGTAGATATCTACAATACAAATCAGCAGAGATTGTAGGAATTTATTGGCACTAGCTAGCTGTGGTGGATATGCGAGATTCGTGCCTTCCTTGCTTTGTTATATATATATGACGTGTGACACTTATCGCTTGCAATATAATCTTCCAGGCCACCAGATTGTTGTCATGGACGACACAATAAGCTGACACAGCTAAATGATTTGGAGATCCCACACCTAACGCAATACAGATGCAGCCTTAGAGCATCTTCACAAGATTAGCCAAATCATTTTCTAAATCTAAATTTAGCTATTCTTATTAAAGGAAAATCGTCTTCAACAGGTCCTCTCTAAATTTAGTAGTTCTTAATCCCACCTCATTTAATTTGCTTTCTATCAATGGTGAATCCAGAACAAGATCGAAAGGGGGCTGATCTCTTCTTCTTGCTCTAATCTCTTTTTTCTTTTTCTTTTCTCCTCTTTTCTTCTCCCTTAACCTCTCACAATAAGATTGAGGCGGACTGATATCTTCTTCCTCTAATCTCTATTTTCTTCTTTTTTCCTTTAATCTCTCTATATTTTTATGGATATAATGGCAATAGGGGGGTTGTAGCCTCACCAGCCCCCCCTTTAGATCCGTCCCTTTTTATTTTTGGATAGTACGTCTCACTAGCCATCCAACCTTTTTATTTTACAGAGTTTGTTGAGGTATTATAGTATTATCTATTTTAGAGACTAACTAAATCAGCAAATTTAGCTAATTCTTTTGGCTAATCTTTTGGAGATACTCTTATGAACGGATGCACGCTACTCCAATGAACATCTATAGAAATTTGGAGATCCCACAACTAGACAGTACAATCTTAAGTTTACATACAAACGTCAGCTGGCATACTGATTGTTGGCGAGGATCTTTGCCTACTATATTTAAAAAAAAAAAAGAAACGGCTACTATGATGCATAATGGTTGAATTGTCAACCATCGTGATGACTGCCATTCTGCCAAGATGATGCTGTGAAGCCTGTGATCATGTGACGGGGCGCAACTTCAGAAGACGCACTTATTAGGCCAACTGGGATTGATGGGCCGGAGCGTCGCAAGAGCCAATGGGCCAAGAAGCCGAACACGCTTGTGTCTGGGCCGAGATATGCGAGATCCGCGTTCCTCGTTGGTTTCCACTGATGAAGAAAGAGCGGGCCATCTTCCTCATGTACGACGACGTGTTGCAGGATTTAGTAAGGGCAACGTATCATATGCAATCCAACTTCGTGTGAATCATCAATTAAGGCCACAGGATATAGATTCAACGTCTGAGGTTTTTTTCACTTAAACCCCTCCACTTGTGGGTTTAAATCTAACCCGTGTGTATCCATATGAGAGGATTTAACTGAAAAAACCCTCAGGCGTTGGATATAGATCCTCTGACCTTAATTGGTGATTGCTTAGGTTACACTCCAATCCAGCCAGTTTCGGATCCTATGAGCCGTACAACTCAAAACTAATCATTTTTTTTGCTTCTTAACATATATATATTTTTGTTGCTTGTTAAATCAAATTTTACATGAACATAGGATTTTGTAACATCTATCCATTTATGTTTATATCGGAAATTTCTGGGTACATTTACATCGTTGTGTTTGCCTCACGTATTTGACGGTGATTTTAGGACAACAGCCGCAAAGTTTTGAAAGAAAATTAGTCGCGGGTTTCTCGATCCTTCGAGATGGATCAAGACCAGGACTATGCATGTGTTTTATGTCCGTCGCGGGGCGCCAACTGACATATACAGAGTTGCGCAGGGCAGTTGCTGGGTTGCAGAGATGTGGCCGGTACGGTGGAACGTTCGCTGAGAAGCATGCTCTCGTACGTGTATATAAAAGCTCAATCATGGCAAAGGCTCTTGCTCCACCCAACAAATTTATTTATTCTTTAATTTTGTTTTACAAACTCCTAGGAAAATTTAAACTGCAAATTGACACGTTTAGCGAAGTTGTCAGATTTTTATACAACCACTAGGCCACCAATCTAGTCATCTAGTCCATAAATATGTACACAGTACATGCACAGCAGAGATACTAGCGCCAAGCCTGCACTGCTCCACTCTTGATACAGTAGCTGTAGTGTGGTGTCAGCATCAGCAAAGCCTTGTTAGTTGTGACTGACCGGTGATACAGCTCAAGCTCCAGCAGTAGATGATGAGCCGTCATCGCAGCCGCAGCTGGGCCGGCGTAGCGTCGCCGTTGGTGATCTTTTGGTACTGCGCTTATTGTGCCAGTACTGCAGCGGCGGCAATGGCGGCCGCAGGCGGAGGAGGGGCGGCGGAGCAGTACCTCGGCGACGACAAGTACTACAAGGACCCGAAGCAAGCGCTGAACACGAGGATCGACGACCTGCTGCGGCGGATGACCCTCGCCGAGAAGATTGGCCAGATGTCGCAGATTGAGCGGGTGAATGCCACGGCCGACGTTATGAAGAACTACTTCATAGGTAGAGTACGCCGTACGTACGTACGTACGCTCAGATGTACAATTTACCTTTTTAATAAAAATTATAAATACTGGTAAATAATAGTAGCAAACATTTTTTTGGTCTATTTCAGTATAATCTGAATTTATGATTTACCCCCTTAATCTAGGATTTTTAAGACACCCTAGAATTCAATGCAAAGTATTCAGACGGGGCTCTCACTGCACCGACGATGCCTTAAAAAATTGTTGAACAACTTATCTCCTCAACTTTAAAAACAAGATGTGAATGGATCATTGATCAGGTGGTTGGGTTCCTTATGGTGAAACTTGCATTTTTCACGTTTTCGTTGAAAGCGAGTCGTCTTTGATGACTTCGTCAATCTCGAGATATGCCGGTACTTGTATAATTGGCAAAAACAACTCTAAAAACCAGATAAAATTTCTTGTTTGACCTTTTCAAAGTGATTTACTAGAAGGTTTTGCTAACATATTGGGTAAGACCCACATGTCAGGCAGTGGCTTCTCTCATTCTTCTATATTAATATATATACAATAACTTTTTCATATGAAGTCAAATAAACACACACTTTCTATTGAAATTATAGAGTTGGATGTGATTTAAAGCCATTTTTATTTAAGATCTTTAGATACCCAAATATTCATTTTATGTTATCATATTTTAAAATTCAATTTTTAAATTTTTAAGATAATCTAGGATGTTAATTAACATATATAGTTTATACCAAAGTTATAGCATTAAATGTAATCTACAACTCTGTAGTTGTCACATTATTATATGGGGTCATTTAGAGACCCAAATGAATATTAAATGACCACAGATATTGACATGGACTATACAAAACATGGATCTCAATGCAATTTATGGCTTTGTGTTTGAAAACCTTTTTATTTTGATAGTTTACAAATACCGTTTTAAGTTATGTGATTATTAAATTTAATATTTTGAATTTTTCAAACAACCTCACAGGAAGGAAGACATGCTTTGTACCAAATTTGTTATGCTTCTGGAGATCTAAATTTTTTTAGTTGATTTTTTTTTATTTATGACGAGTTTTAGGATCTCAAATATTCAATAAAAATTGTTATGACTAAAAACCCTCCATGGAAACCACTGTGAACTATTTTACGGACCTTAATTTATCCAGCATAACATTTCTCACTGTCAGGGCTGCAACGCTATATATACGACAAAGCTTTGGATGACCTTGAACTAAATTTGCTTATCTTATCTAGTGTTGTTGACTATTGAGAACATCGAGATGTGACCTAGTATCTCTCAAGGAAAAAAATGCTTGTAGTTGTTGTCATATGCATTACAAAAGAGCTTGATCGGTAACCACAACGCCTGCATGCATCTTGTGCTGCTGCAGGGAGCGTGCTGAGCGGCGGTGGCAGCGTCCCGTCTCCCAACGCGGCGGCGCCGGAGTGGGTGAAGATGGTCAACGAGATCCAACGGGGTGCCATGTCGTCGCGCCTCGGGATCCCCATGCTCTACGGCATCGACGCCGTCCATGGCCACAACAACGTCTACAAGGCCACCATCTTCCCACACAACATCGGCCTTGGTTGCACTAGGTGCCTAATAACTACTTCCTTCGCCTTTTTCTATGCATAAACTTGAACAATCGAGGCACAACCAGGCTTAATTATATAGATATACAATTTTGAAATCACAAGTTTATATATTAAATGTGATGGCACTTGGAGAATTTATAACTTAGAGTACATTAACTAATTAATAAATCCATGCATCGAGATTGCCAATCAAGTTGATCATCATGTGTCATTTTATATGTACAACTCTACAACTGATCACAATCTCGTGTGACTCGCGATGTTCTTCCTAACACAACATAATTTAAAATAGATGCCATTATAATTTTGCAAAGTTGGAGATATGTCATTGGTATCATAATGACATGTGGGCTAGGATGACATATCTCCAATTTAGCAAAATTATAATGACAGTTTTGAAATTTTCCCTTTAAAATAAGAGCTATGTACGGAGAAACGTAATGGTCGGGGATCGATCAAACGCACAAATTGGTTTCAAGGGTAAATTAAAGTTTCAAATGTGAGACCAACATGCAACTTGTTGGCAATTATTATTAATCATCAATTAGAGATTAATCTCCATCATTAGCAACAGCTGCTAATGATAGTTCCAGTAGAGAAATGAGAGGAGTGCCCTGTCGCACGCGTGCTCTGTGTTTGACAAGGAACTGTTCATGAAGCCATATATATGTTCAATGGAAGTAGAATCATTTGCAACACTCATTTCCTCTCTTTTAAAACAATTCAAGTGGAGCAGTCTTCGATAAATTAAAGTTTCTAGCAACACGATTTAGATTCTCTAGAAAAAAATTTATAAATATTTTAATAAATATATCAGTAACTAAACTTTAGCAGTACCGTGAATAATTACTTTGATCCTACAGGGATCCGGAGCTAGTGCAGAAGATTGGAGCAGCGGTTGCGCTCGAGGTTAGAGCCACCGGAATCCCTTACGTCTTCGCGCCATGTATTGCGGTAATTAACTAAGGCTCCATCCTTAACATATACTTCCTCTCTCTCTCTCAAAATAAGTGCACATTTTCCATTTTGTAACAAACTTAAACATTCTTAAGTTTGACTAGATTTTTAGAAAATAATATTAACATTTATATCTCTGAATAGATTTACTATAATAATATATGATGTGATTGATCTAATAATATTTATTCGGCATCATGAATATTAATATTTATTATATATACTTGGTCAAAACTTTGAATTCATTGACTCCTCGAAGTGCAAGATCGATGTGCACTTATTATGGGACTCAGAGTATATATTCCTTGTAACTTCTGGTTTAATTTAAGAGTTTGTTAGCAAAGATGTAATAAAGATTATACTTTTTGTAAGAATTTAAGAGAAAAATGTGTTATTCTTACCGCTGGCCCAAATGTAAGCCAGCTTAGTTTTTTCCTAAACCTTCACTTTTGACAAGTTCATAGACAATGCACAAACTTCTATGATAGTTTGTGTCTTGACCTTGAGTTATTTGTCATATATAGTACTCATTTCATCCCAAATTATAAGATATTCCAAGAATTTTGAAAAGTCAAAACATCTCAAATTTGAATATACTAGTCTTTGATAAGTCATCAATCACCAATAATTTTGTATGCAGGTGTGTAGAGACCCAAGGTGGGGGCGATGTTATGAGAGCTTCAGCGAAGACCCCAAGCTTGTCCAGCAGATGACATCCATCATATCCGGCTTCCAAGGAGAGATCCCGGCGGTGAACGGTCGCCTTGGAGCACCTTTCGTCGCCGGGACGCACAATGTCGCTGCATGCGCGAAGCACTACGTCGGCGATGGCGGCACGACCAACGGCATCAACGAGAACAACACGATGGCCACCTTCCACGAGCTGCTCAGCATCCACATGCCGCCATATTATAACGCCATCATCCGGGGGGTCTCCACTATCATGGTCTCCTTCTCCAGCCTTAACGGGGTTAAAATGCACGCCAACAAGCCTTTTGTTACTGACTTCCTCAAGACCAAACTTCGGTTCAGGGTTTGTCACTATCAATTTATGTTATATTTATGTTTACTACTTCCAAATTAATCATACACTTTTCTCTACTTAAATATAGCAAACATACAACAATTGGAAACCATGTTAGTACTTACATATATTTACAAAAATAATTAATGTTTTCATCTACATCGCGTAGGGTTTTGTTATTTCGGACTACGAAGCGATTGATAGGTTAACGACCCCTCATCATGCGGACTATGTTTTATCCGTCAAGCTTGGGATCCTAGCTGGCATCGACATGGTATGTATAAAGGGAAATTTTTCTATATACCATTAGCTAAAACATGTATATATCCCTTGTGTGCCACATATAGCTCAAATTTTATCAATGCCACTATCTATAAAATTTAATCTCTTTCACACCATTATTGATCATATTCCAATAATTTTGGCTAATAAACATAAAAAAAGGCCAATTTACCCATCCTCTTAGTTGAACACAAATTAAAATTACTTTGCTCCATTTTGTGCCCACCAGATTATTGTGAGGAGTAATCATTTGACGAATTTAGGGCCTGTTTGGGACTCCTCCGCTCCACGTTTTTCAGCTTTGCTTCACGTTTTTTAGCCAAACGGTTTTAGCTCCACGTACACAACTCCAGAAAAAAAAAGTTAGAGTTGTGAGAGCACCTAAAGAGCTACTCCACAAACTCCAGTTTTTTGTGGAGCTGCTCGTTGCAGAGCAGAGTTTGTGGAGCAGTACCGCACTTAATCTCCATGTATAAAAAGGGATTAATTTGCAGTGGAGGGTAATTTCCACAATTCTTACATATACATGTGTGCCAGGTGATGATCCCGTACACGTACACGGAGTTCATCGACGACCTCACGTTGCTGGTGCAGAACGGCACCATCCCGATGAGCCGGATCGACGACGCCGTCCGCCGCATCCTGCGCGTCAAGTTCACCATGGGCCTCTTCGAGAACCCCTACGCCGACAACAGCCTCGTCGGCGAGCTCGGCAAGCAGGAGCACCGCGACCTGGCGCGCGAGGCCGTGCGCAAGTCCCTCGTCCTCATCAAGAACGGCAAGCCCGGCGCCAAACCGCTACTACCACTGCCCAAGAAGCCCTGCTACGGCGGCAGCAGCGTCCTGGTCGCCGGCAGCCACGCCGACGACCTCGGTAGCCAGTGCGGCGGCTGGACCATCACCTGGCAGGGTCTCACGGGGAACAACCTCACCGCCGGCGGGACCACAATTCTCGACGGCATCAGGCGCGCCGTCGCCCCTGGAACGGACGTCGTCTACTCCGAGAACCCCGACGCGAGCTTCCTCCAGCAGAACAAGGCACGGTTCGACTACGCCATCGTCGTCGTCGGCGAGCCTCCCTACGCCGAGACGTTCGGCGATAACCTGAACCTGACCATCCCTGCGCCCGGTCCGGACGTCATCCGGAACGTGTGCGGCAGCATCAGGTGCGTCGTGGTGCTCGTCTCCGGCCGGCCGCTGGTGGTGGAGCCGTTCATCGACGACATCGACGCGCTGGTGGCGGCGTGGCTGCCGGGGACGGAGGGGCAGGGCGTCAGCGACGTGCTGTTCGGTGACTATGGGTTCACCGGGAAGCTGTCGAGGACGTGGTTCCGGTCGGTGGATCAGCTGCCTATGAACGTCGGTGATGCGCACTATGATCCATTGTTCCCGTTTGGGTTTGGCCTCAAGACACAGCCGTCCGCATATTAGAGGGTATATTTGCATTGCATGGTTCAAATTTGAGCTAAATTCTTAGTCTTTCCCGTGAAATATCAAAAGAGAGAGATTCAGTTTCCGGAATGTCATTTGGAATTTATACTATAAAGCTTACTTAGCTTGATCCATGTCAGTAGTATTGTAGTAGGCAATTAATTAATAATAAGATCCGGAGTATCCGATGGTCCCTCTTCGGCGATATGATTGTGCTCTTGTGATCCATTCTTGCTCATTTGAGGAAATTTTGTATGGCGCACAATAATTATTGACCATATATATGCATTTAATTTCAGCTCCAAATAAATACACACCTCCACTTCTGGCATGCATGCATTAGATCTTACTCCTGGCAAAATTATTAAAATTGATCTAAACACTATAAGATAGATCAAATACTTAATCAATATATACGCAAGTTACCCAGACAGCTAAATCTTGATCTCCATATTTACCAATATATATGTAGGAACGAAATAAATAAACGAGCAATAATTATATATGTTTCCCCAATTAATGTCTAAAATTTAATATTTCTCTCTCTATATATATATTTTGATTCAAGGCATTGAGGCTAATGTTGATTGCTAAGAGCAACTCCAACAGTTTGACAATTTTGGTTTGGTAAAACGTGGAATTTGTCAACTCTGAAATAGATATGCCAAAGCAAAAAATATGCAATCTCCAACAGTTCCCCATAATGACTTGGCAAAAACGGAAAAAAAAACCCGCCGCCCAGTGTTCCACTGTGAAAAAAATGAAGGGAAAAAAAGAAAGAAAAAAAGGGCGCCGCCCAGTGTTCAGCCGTGAAAAAAAAATTGCCTCCCCTTTTCACGGTCTCCAAATTGCCAAGTGCACGCTCTTATTTGCAACGTTGGCAAAAATGCCGAACCCAAATGTCAAACTGTTGGCCGTCAGTTTTTTAGTTTTTTTGACAAAATTAGATATGCCAAATTTAAATGTCAAACTGTTGGAGTTGCTCTAACACACTACCCACTCGTCGGTAGGCACATACTATATTGAGATCCAAAATGAGGTCATTTGCGTGATGACAATATTTTTCGCATTGCTCGTTGGATGTCTTGCATCGCCTGTGATAGGTAATTATTAGTTAATTTTAATCACCATCTTCTCGTCCTTATCATCATGATGTGTCTCATTTTTACTTTCACTGCAAGATTGTCATGGATCATATACTCCTTCCGTGCTCAAATAAGTCGATTTACTATTTGTTATCATAAATAGCAGTGTTTATTTTATAAATTTGATCAAATTTAAATGGCTTGACTTAGAACGACACCTCTAGAAGTCATTTTTGACGATTTGTAGGCGGTCGTACATATTAATGACTGCATTATTATTGCTGCAATTACTTTGTAGGCCACAGCGGCAGCAAGCTTCTGATGGCCGAAGATACAGTCGGCCCTGCAGCTACCAACACAAGTGACAATAACAATGCTTCTACAGTAAACTCCACAGCTACATCAGGCGAGAGCAAGATTCATGATATATTCTGCACGTATGAATCCTTCATGTGTTTTCACTACAATTGCTTCTGCTGCCAAAAATCAGACGCCAAAAGCTGTTTCAAGACGCAGAAAGAATGCCAGGCACATTGCCCTGCCTGCAACCCTACCTGCCCACAGCCCGGATCAGGCATCGTCTAGATCAACCGGGCATCATTGTGCCCTCCTAATAATATAGTTTAAACAAAACATGAATCGAGATTGTATGGGTTATTTGTTTCTAGATTGTGCTGGTGCAGACTTCATAGCAAGCAATGTGTTTGGAATGTTTTGAGTCGCATCAGTGGCGAAGCTAGACGAAATTAGAGGGGGTGTCTTTCTCTTATAGATGTGAAAATTCAATCTGCATCCATGGTAAAAATCTATTCCTAATAGTGTTTTTCCAAAATTTTGTGGGTGCATGGCCCGGTAGAGGATGTGTTCGTGTGGCTGGCGTTGGCAAAGACTTACTCACATGAACCCGAACACGAACCAAATTGCACATCCAAATCCATCGGAACTTGAATTGAATGTGTAAATAGCACTTGAAACTTTTGAACTGAATGTCTAAATAGCACTTGAAACTTGAATCTCATGAAACGGGAACTACTTGAACATGAACCAGAAAAAAAAAAATAACGCTTGAAACATTTGGAATCCAAGAAAAAACTCAAACAATAGGCATAAAACCCAAACACAATTTCATCCTGCACTTGCCTTAGCGTTCCAACGAAGCGCTCTGACAAGTGGTTTGGGTCATGCCCCATTGTGGAAAATACAAGTTGCAGCCTAGCTGATATTACAAATTCCATCGTTATTTTCCCCTAACGTGACTGATCGAATAGGGGGAAAAAAGTAAAAAACAGAGCTGCAGGCCTGAGGTTACAGAGGACACATAAGGACCTGGACAGTGGACACACACATTTATGCCTTCACTGTCAAAAGAACCATTGATCTGTTAACTATACGGCACAAACAATCTAAAGCAAAACCCCCCAAATTATTGGAAATTTGAGAGCACAGGAACACAGCCACTAGTTTGGTTCCGTAAAATAGATTTGCTGATGGGATGGGACCTCCAGATTACCATTCAGAATCGAACTCCTTATTAACAACATGCGCCTAGCAAACATGTACAGATTGATTCTGAAATTTTGAACCACATCAATCATCTAATAGCCTGTCATAGCCAGAACCTAACCGACCAGCCAACCTAATCAAAACAACAATTCAGCAAAGATTTTGGAATTTATACCCTGGATGGAACAGCAAGCGGCAGCCACGTGACCTTCGGTATCCTCCCTTCGGAGAGTTTCATTTTGTTGTTTTCAAGACAATCACATATGAAATAAAATGAAACTTGGATGAAACATCCACTTTGAACGAAGAGTTTTATTCTATAGTTTTATAGATATTTAATTTCATGACTCATAAAGAGTTGGTATTACCACCCATTTTCTCTCTCCTGATCTTAAACTCTCTTTTGTCACTGGCCTTAGAAAGCATTTAATATAATAGTGTATACACAATGCATTTAATTCCAGCTCCATCTACAACTCCACTATTGGGATCAGTTCTTACTCATGGCAATATACATTCAAATATATCTAGACATTACAAGATAGATCAGATAACTAATAAATATATGTACACAAGTTACCCAAACAGCCAAATCTACTACCAAATGTGGGTCTCGCTCATCCGTATTTACCAATATATTTAGTAGCCAAATAAATGAACAAAACAATATATATCCCAATTAATGCCTATAAGATTTTATATCTCTCTCAATGTATATATGGATTGAGATATTGAGGCCAATGCTAACATTATATTACTCATTCCGCTCAAGCAAGAGCTCCGGAAAAAAAAAGACCCAACATGAGGAGCAGTGGTAGGGCCCACGTTTGCTCGATGAACACATTTTTTGCATTGCTCTTTGGATGTCTTGCGTTGCCTGTGATAGGTAATTAGTTAATTTTACTCATAATCTTCTCGTCCTTATGATGTATCCCATGCAGAATTGTCATGTATTATTAATTTATTATATACATGTGGCTTACCATTGAATATCTGAATATATTATTGCTGCAATTTGTAGGCCGCAGCAGCAAGCTACTAATGGCCGAAGAGACAGTAGGCGCCCTTGCGGCTACCAAGACTAGTGGCAATGGGAGCGAGATTCATCTTATATTCTGCACATATAAATTCTACTGTTTTTACGGCAATTGCTACTGCTGCGGACCCATTGCCCCTCCTGCGACCCTGTCTGCTCGCAGCCTGGAGCGGCGCCGCCGGCCGCGCCACCAACAGCTAGCTAGCGCAAGAAGAATTAAATTGATGAGCAAGATCGACCGAACGTTATTGCGTTATGCATTGTGAGTTCTGCTTGCTAGCTCGATCTGATCTGTTGTCAAATTCATTCTTCTCATGGTTGTGTGTCTATTTTCAGATTTCAGCCCACCGGCCGGCCTTATCCTGGCCATTGGTTGTTTACATGTCCCACTAGTGAATAGATTTTTCTTTTCCCCGTTCTTCTCCCCCTCACTTCGCAGTTCCCACGGCGAAGCTCACCATTGACGCGGGCACCTCGTCGGTCTCCCTTCTCCGCCGTCCCGTGCCGACGTCTGCTGGCCCTTAGAGCATCTCCAGCAGGGCCCTACTTGACCCCTCATAGCTAAATATGGGTGCCCAGACCAAAAACAGCACTCCAACGGAGCCTACAGACCCCATATTTGGGTGGGCACCCAAATCCTCCCATGAGACCCCATTCCTGGGGGGCCAACAACTCGACCCCCATCTTGCGGTTGGCTCGGTTGATTCCCGCGCTTGCAGCGAACTCCCAACCCTTCTCCCTCCTCGAGCCGGCGCGACTGCCATGCTCCCTCCGGCGGCGGTCCCTTCTCTCCCTCTTGCCGCCAGTCTCTGCCACGCCACCCTGCCCATCTAGATCTGGATTTGCTTCGGTGGGAGGACATGGAGCGGGAGGAGGAGGAGGCGCTACCTACCTCCGACGTGCGGTGGAGAGCGAGCGCGAGCGCGCCTCGCCGCCCGACCGAGCCTCACGCGCACAGCTCCGTCACGGGGCTGTTGCTCCTGCTCCGTCGCGCGGGATGCTGCGCACCGCCCCTCCCCTCCCCGTGGTGTCTCCCTACCTGTGGATCTCCCTTCCTGGTGGCTTCGCCGCGGGCCGCTGGCCCTGCTTCGCCTCGCGCGCACGGCTCCCCTCCCTCCCCGCTGGCTCTGCTCTCCCATGTGTTGTGCGTGCACTCGTCTCGTGTGTCCTGGCATATGAGGATGGGGAGAAAAATGTTTGGCCCAATGACGAGTGGGTCCCGCATGTCATTGTCTGTTCATATGGATTTGAGGGCCTTCGTTTGGGTGCTGCTGCTGGAGTTGAAACAAAATATTGGGCCAACAAATATGAGGGTGAGCACTCAAATAAAAAGTAGGGGCAGAGCATCTCCAAGAGAAGGCTAATAATCTCCCTAAAATTGAAATTTGCGTGATTAACAGAAAAAAACGCAGATCCAACAGCTCCCCAAACATATTCCCAAGCTTTACTCGCTCTGAAAAACTAAGTCCGCGCCCCTCGTATCTGCAAACAGACAACACCTCCCAATCCCCTGCTCCCGCGCTGGTCCAGGAGCTATGGAGGTGGAACCGCTGGCCGGATGGAAAGTCACGTGGACGGAAAAGTCAGAATTCAACTAATTTTGTTTCTAGGATGTTCTCATCCAACTAATTGACGACATGGCAAGTTAAAAAATACTTTTGGGTGTAAAATATTAGGGAGCTGCTGTGGAGGAAACTAGTTTTTAAGAAATAATTATTTGAGACAGCCCCTAATACAGATTTTTGGGGGTTATATTTTTAGAGACCCTTTACAATGGTTGGAAATGCTTTTCAACGCTTTCTGATGCTTCCACAAAATATCCATTTTATTAGTTGAAAGATAATATGGTCTTTGCATAGCCCTTCGACCCGGGTTCCCCACCCGCACGCCCTCTCCACGACCCCTGCCCCCACGCCGAAGCAGACGTGATGCCTTCTCTCCCTCGCCCTAGCCGCCGCCCTGCTCTCTCCCTCGCATGGCGTCACAGCAGCCGCTCCGCCTCGCTCTCTCCCTCCCCAGAGCGCCGCCCTCGCACGGCGTCGTGCCTCCGACCCGCCGGCGGCCCTGCCCCTTCCCCGCACGGCGACGTGTCGCCGGCCCTGCCCCTCCCCCGCACGGCGTCCCGTCGGCCGCCCTGCCTCGCTCTCTCCCTCCCCGTAGTGCCGCCCTTGCATGGCGTCATGCCGCCGGCCCTTCCCCGCCTCCGGACGGCGTCACGCCGGTGGCCCTGCCCCTCCCCGCACGGCGACGCACCGCCGGCCCTGCGCCCCCGCACGACGTCAAGCAGAGGCTGATCAAGCAAACTGTTCCTCATGTTATTTGAGTCTTGAAGGTTTGCTCTGTTTTTCCGTCTCAACTTCTGCTCTAAATGACTGAATCTTCATAAATGTCACTTGATCTTTGACTAGCTTCATAGTTCACATCACTCGAGTGCTTTTACTAGTGGATGCACAACTCTTTGTTTGTTTGGCCCTAAGTCACACTTGATTGAGCAATGCAGGTGTCACTTTGCTTCTAGTATCTATTTACATAAAAAGAGCCGAGTTTTGCATGTGTGTAAGGTCCTATCCCAAGGCTAGAAGGGGGGTGTGAATAGCCTAAACTGAAATTCTAAAAATAACTCAACAACAAGTTAGACAATAAGGAGGCAAAACTTTGACTAGCAATAGCAAACTAAAAGATGCGAAGCCTCCTACCACAATTGTTATCCTAATATGGCTCTATGGAACACTCAAATCCTACTCAAGACTAGTTGCCCTCTAGGCACAACCTAATATACTAAACAAGTATGAATAAGGTAAATGCAAAGGAGGTGAAGGTGATTATACCGTCGAGTAGAGGATTGATCCAATCAAGTTGAGAGCTCCAAGAACACTAATCAATCACACAAGGATGACACTTGATTTTTCACCAAGGTTCACTAGTTTGCCCACTAGCTACATCCTTGTTGTGTCGGCTCACTTACTTGGAGGTTCAAGAGCTAATTGACATCACACGTCAAACCCGTCATCAGGTGCCTCACAACCAACACAAGATAAGGGCACTCAATGACACGCGCAATCCACTAGAGTTACCTTTGCGATCTCCCGCGGGGAAGGCACAAGAACCCCTCACAATCTTCACTTGTGGTCGACTAAGCACAATCGCCAAGCTTCTCGAATCCACACCGCTTGCTCCAAACCGTCTAGGTGAAGGCAATCACCAAGAGTAACAAGAAACTAACAGCGGTATCAACTCCCAAGTGCCACTAAGATGAATCACTCATGCAATGCACTTGTTCACTCTATCTTCTCAAATGGATGAACAATCAACTAGAGAGATGAGTGGGAGTGTGTGTGGTTTGCTCACAAGAGTATGCAATCAGCCAAATGTGCAAGAGAGGTTTCTAGAACCAGTCACATATCCTTATATAGCCTCCTCAAAGAAACTAGCCGTTTTTCCCTTTTTGGAGCTGCAAACCGTGACCACCGGACCACTTTTGGCCACACCACCAGACTATAGCAGGTGGTCCGGTGCCGTTCAAAAACTGACCGTTGGCGCGCTGGAAGTCACCGTCGGGCCACTCGCAATAGTCCGGAGCCCCTGGTCCAACGCTTTGGCTTCAGCCAAACGTCTGAGTCCAGTAAGCACCCAAGCTTCGGACTCCTGGTCCGGAGCTCACCACCGGACCATACCCTCTGGTCCGAAGCCTCCTCAGTCCTTCGTCGAATTATGCAGTGAGTGCCAGGCCACCGGACCACCTGTCCGGAGTTGACCACCGAACCATTACACCTGGTCCGGAGCTTGCCTTGATCTCGTGCTGAGCCACCGGACTCTGAAAACTGGTCGACTGATGGTCTGACGCACCACCGGACCACTAGTCCGACGCCCTTCTGTCTGAGTCCTGCCTGAGTCTGAACCACCGGACCACTTCCAATAGTCCGGTGCTCACATACAGACTAGTCCAGAGCTCCTGTCTTGTGCTGAACTTGCTTCTCATTGCTTCCCTTGCTTCTCATGTGCCACCACCAAGTGTACCACTGAATTGTGCATGTGTGTGGCATATTTTAACAAGTTTTACAAGGTTGCTTATTAGGATTAGATGCAATGCAATGCAATGAACTCCTAATGGCACTTGATAGGTGTAACCACTAACTATTTTCTCCTCTTTACAGTATTGTTACCTATCCTAAATGTGATCACACCCACTAGGTGTCTTGATCACCAAAATGGGAATCCCTAGCAATACCTTTGCCTTGAATAGCTTCGAGTTTTCTCCTCTTCTCTTCTTTTCCAAGTGTGGAACCTTTGATAGCTTCCTCCTTAGCCTCCAATGCTCCATCACTTGTCTCCTTTTCTTCACCTTGGTGTACTTAACCTACTCAACCACTTAGAGCTAGGTTAGTACTTAGGTTTCATCAATTACCCAAAACAATAGAGATCTTTCAACGTGGCCGCCTAGGTACTGGTTAATCTACTCATCTAGCTATGCTGGATTTAGATGCTTATGCATTCTTGTAAATTGATTTCTTAAAACTTGTTTTGTTTCTTAGAGATTTAGCTTCAGTTGGGGAAATTCATTTTTTAGAGGGAAGGGAATTCATTTTTAAAAAAAGAAGTAAAGGATCACTTCCAAATTATGTGTCCATATTGCAGATAAACCCCAACCTGAGTGAATGTTCTATAAAATTTATTATCTTTGTCACGTTTATTGGGTAATACGAAAAATATCAGGTATTGTTAGTTCTATTCATTTGATATGGATCCCTATTGTTCTTGTTCTGGGGAGCTGGTCAACTTGGACCAGTCCAGAGATAGCAAGAACCTGCCATATTAGGTAACCATGCTTTACTATGACAATTGATAATTCAAATAATCATATCTGTTTTTGTTAGCATCGAATATTATTTGTTCATGAATGTTACTGTTTAAGATTACCGACAAGATTACCGACAACACAAGCCTTTCTCCTAGTTTAGTTGATTTTCCCACCTCGATTTTGCTTCATTAACTTCAGCTTCCCATAAGTGCTTCTAGCATCTGTTTGATTCACCATCCATGTTGTCTGGACATCTGCAGTTAATGGTATTGTTATTGTATTAGTGCAAAAGGGAATGGTGAGTTGGATATTAAGTATCTGAATTAGATCATTTGTGCAGCTGTTTGTGTTTTCTTAGAGTTGAACACATGTTTTTTACAGCATCTCTTTACGTATCATTGTAATTCTGCTTGCCTCTAACAATCTGTGTGACATTTCACTTGTTTAACTCACATGGTTTCTCAAAAACTTTTCTAGAATGATGCATGAGTACCTTTATTTATTTGTTAATTGCTATAACCTTTCCTTCTGCTTTCATAGATTGATGAGGATGTCCAAAGAGAGATCATGAATCATAGGTCGCTGAGGCATCCAAACATGGTTAAATTTAAGGAGGTAAGTCCCATTTTTCCTCTATGACAACAATACAAGCATTTGCAATTTCCTTTTACATTCTTTGGCAGCTCATGTAAATCATGTTGGTACATAGATTTGTTTCTTGAATAACCATTTGTGGTCCCTTTTAATCCACTGATAATAATTAAGAGAGTATATTGCATATATAGTTTTTAATCAGTAAATGCACTATCTTACTCAATACTGTAGTTTTGATTTATTATTTCGTATTGTCAAATTACTTTATTAAAAAAACGGTGTAACCGTGCTGAAAGGTATCAAACAAGGTGAGGTCTGGGGAATGGAATTTCTAGACTAATACAATTGGTACATGAACCAATATACAGGCATCGAAGAATATTGTAAACCTACCTTCAACCAACCCAACTTGTATATGTCAACTGTGATTACCAAAATTGTGTTGATATGATGTATCATTCTTGCTCTTTCTTCTCTAGAATATCCCAGTTGATGCTTATAAGAGAAGCTTGGTTTGGATTGGAGCTCAACTTTATTGTGGCTTTAGAAGTTCAAGTAATTGTTCATATTCTAATTGACAGATGAAACCAAAGCTAAATCTCTATCTGAAATTCTGTAATTCATCTGCAGCTGAACACGTCAAAGCTGCAGAGGTTGGGCTTCAAGATAAGAGGACTGCAGGAGATGATCGACGACTGTGTCCAGTCGCTCAAAGACCAGGGCCACCTTCTAGAGTGCCCCCTTGATGAAGATTGAAGGAGAAAGAGGTCTTGTCTCCGACAAGAACATGCCATAGCCAAACACAGTTCAGCTTGCGTGTCAATTTGTTCCTTGTAGAGGATGCTATGACTGATATTATGAACACATCCGCAGATGATGCTACACCAGAGGATATTTTAGATTCATATGTGAAGGATGGTTATGCATTCATTGAGGCTGTGGAAGTGCAGGAGACTGTTGTATCTATGGACAACATTAAAATACCCAAGAAGGTTACAACTGAATTGCAGGAGTGTGCTGGTGTACCTTATGCAGCCATCACTTTGACTGCTAATTCTGTTTTATTATTTATTGTATAATGGATGTATGTGAATTCATCTTTTTCACATTTTTTTAATATATGGAGTATCCCACTATTGTTCTATCCTCTATCCTTATCGATCATGTCATGTCAGCGTTCGCACTGCATTTCTTCAAGGAATCCATTGTATGTCCGACTGAATGTCAAGTTCAAAATTCAGGAATTCGCTAGCATAAGTTCAGGCGGCATGTTAATGTTCAAAGTACTTCCTGCTGTTAGTTCGTATCTCAATATGCAGTACTGTTTTTCATGAGGAGCCACCCAGTTGTATTGCAACAAGAACCTTTTCCTTGGATTGAGAGACAAGCATGATCACGTTTCTCTCAGGTACCAGCCTAGCATGGATGTCATTAAGGGGCAGCATGCTCTCACACGTTGTAACAGCTGCAGTGCGGTGACACAAGCCGCGTAGGCAAGGGTGTCGGTGAGGTAGTTCTGGGACGCGTTGAACATCTACCGCTTAGTGAGCCTGCCGAAGCCAGCGGGGAGCACGCCGTGGAGCGAGTTGTTTAAGAGCTCGAGCTGGGTGAGGTTGGTGAGTCTGGCGATCTGCGGCGGGATCTCGCCGGTGAGGTTGTCGCCGAGCACGGCGAGGCCCGACGTCGCGGCGAGCGAGCACCACGAGAATGCGTCGTCGAAGCAGTTGGAGGAGACGTTGAGGCTACGTAGCCCGGACAGCGGCATGAGGTCCGGCACGACACCCGTGAAGCTATTGAATGCGAGGTTGAGGTCCCCGATCGAGCGCGGTGCACACGGAGACGCCGTCGATGCCGCTGGCCAGGGAGTTCTCCGGCAAGGACAACGTGGCGAGGGACGCGCAGAGGTCGGCGAATGGGACCGTCGTGGCGGACAACTTGAGAGCCAGTAGGGAGAGCGCCGTGACGGTGCCGCCGGTGCACGTGACGCCGGTGAAGCCACAGGGTGCTGACGCCGCGGTGGCGTCCTATGTGGCGAAGGTGGGCGCGGCATCGGGCGGGACGGTGAGCGCGGCCTTGAAGGCGAGAAGCGCGTCTGTCTGGGACGACGGTGACGACGTTGCTGTGGTGGTGCGGGTGACGAACGGGAGCGCGGACGCTGCCATGGCCTCCATGTGCTCGGTTTGGGAGCTGAGGGGTGATGACGAGAGGTCGGGCCCAGATCTCCCCGAAGATGCGATGCGGGAGCGGCGTGGCTTGTCGAGGTCCTACTGCAGACGGATAAGGGAGCGGCGGTGGCGTACGATCACGGCACAGACACAAGAATGAATTCAATGCACCTATAAATTACCATTTTATCTTTGATTACGTAGAAGAATTTTAAAACGGGATTACCATTCCACTTTAATCATTTAAATTTGGAAGGCGTCGAAAGGCATTGTGGTGCATATGGACCCACCAACCATAGACACAATCGGAGGCGTTGGAAGGCGTTATCGTGGAGGCATCTCAACGCCTTTGTCTTTCTAGCCGTTGGATCGCTCGTCGTGAGCCGTCGAAATTCACTCCAACCATACTAAAAAAATTCATATTTTTAAGAAACTCTTGGAGTTGCTCTAGCCACCCCCAGCTCCGACTTCGGCTGGAACTCCGCCTCCCCCAACCTCCGCTGCTCCCATGTTGCGTCCTCCGCGGTTTCCGGCCTTCGGCACTGGCTCCGCCGCTTCCGCTGCCGGCCCCTGCCTCCGCTGCGCCTGCTCGCTGCCACACCCTCCCTCCCTCCTGCCCCTCCATACCCACGGTGGAGAAAGAGGAACGTTGGTCCATCCATCCCATATTCCTATCCCTGTTAGGCTAGCTGTTCGAGGTATCAAGCAGGGTCACTAGACCCAATAATAAGTCACTTTTTTCTCAACCATGCCACAAGGCACGTAGGAGTATTTCTTCATTAAGGTGACCAATTAGTCACTTGATTGCTGACTTAGGAGTATGTATGCAGGTTTTCGTTTGTACTAAGACGACATTAACGTTGCATTGATAGGCACAACTCCTCTCCACTCTGCACTCTGCTTGGAGAGATATCAATGATCGCGACAATCTATCAGACATGGTCTACGGATAGAAGGAAGCTAAATCGTCAACCGTCCGTGAAGCAGATAATATCAGTGTACACTCCCTTCTTCCTAAGCTAGTATAGTACATTAGTACTATAGTAGTAGTTAGGTCCAAGTTGGTGAATAGAGTGTGGATTTCAATAAAGAGGAAGGGTTAGTTAATAATAAGGCCCTTGATCATAGAGTTTTCAATACAGTGTGACAGTACGCGTCTTGTCCTTTCATCTGTTGCCGTGCCTGCATATATATTCTTATTAAGAATATCACCTGCATGTCTATAATGTACTCCCTCCATCTCAAATTATAAGTCATTCCAAAAATCTTGGAGAGTCAAAATTTCTCAAGTTTGATCAAACTTATATAACAATATAATAATATTTATGATGTCAAATAAATATTATTAGATTCGTTATCAATTATATTTTCATAGTATACATATTTGATGTTATAAATCTTTATAGTTTTGTCTATAATTCTTGATCAAACTTGAGATGTTTTGACTCTCCAAGATTCTTGAAATGACTTACAATTTAGGATAGAGGGAATATATATTATATATAACAGAGATATTGGCTGCACCAGGTCTGAGCTTCTTCTAGTTAGTTAGGTTGCCTTCACCAAAAGATAGCGGCCTGCAAAGCTCCAAATATTGGCAAGAAGCAGCCATGAGAGCCACATCACTAGTGTAGCATCGATCTAGGAATAGGTGTTTACTGCGCCTTTTCTTGACTCTATCTGTCTACTTTTTTTAGTTATAAAGAAACTCGTACACTAGACGCCCTACATGTGACCTATACACGTATATATAATACGGTGCTTAAAATTTCTAGTTCACAGATTATATTGCCGAAATTCAACAGTGTGGTGACCAGATTTTCCTTAATCTAGGCGCAGCAACCGACACCAAAAACTGGTCATTGTGTGGTTGGGACTTGGGAGTGTTGGATCATGAGCGACTTCTTTTTTTGAACGCAGCATGAGCGACTTCGTCCTGCCTTTGATCGAGCAGCTTAAGCACATTAGATTGTTGTGGTTACTGTGAACTGTAGTGCATCCTTTACAACATGTTGCGTTCACTTTTTTTTTTTACTATTTTTATTTTTTATTTACAGAGCTCTGATCAGAGCCGGAGCCAATTCAACTAGTTTTAAAGGAATCAGAACCGTTTTTCCTCTCTTATTTGCCAGAGCTGTTTTTTGAATGGCCGTCTGACGACAGCGCTCTGATCAGAGCCGGAGCCACTCCAGAAACCCCGTGAAACGAGGGTTCAGATCTCAAAAGCATACAATAAGTGAGGAATCAGGAGACGAGCTATGATGATGACAGCTAGTCACCTGCTCTTGTACTGCACTTGAAGTTTCAGTGTCTGTATGGGGCAGTCTTCAACGGGTCCTTAGCCTATAAAATACACACACAAGAACGTGGCTCGTTGAAAAGAGCAAGAGTCTGTGGTGGCCAACTTCCAGTGATAAGCACATTACTAAAACAGAAAATGGAGCAGGCTGGTGAGATGAGAGAGGTAGGACGAGAAGCTCGCCATGAAGGTGTGCTTATTCAGAGTGGCGGCGCAGACACTGGAGGAGAGCACAAAGACAAGACAGCCGATAGCGGAAAAGACGAGGAATTTCGGGTGCAGGTACATATATAATCACATTTTTTCACGTTTGCAGGTCTAAATTCAGTCCCCTTTTTTGTTACTGTCCAGTGCCCAGTGCTAATCTTTGCTGGTGGCCTGTAATTAACAGCCAAAATGGAGGAAGTTCTTGGCCCATGTTGGACCTGGAGCTCTTGTGGCCATTGGCTTCCTGGATCCTAGCAACTGTAAGCTCTCTCATTTTTTTT
>CM039122.1:2720295-2754173 GCA_022036555.1 Microstegium vimineum | reverse complement strand
TGCTAGCTTTGCTTGCTCAAGGCAATTCATGGTACGGTCATGGATGGATCCGGGGCGCACGTGCGCGCACGCACGGCCCTGTGCTCTGCTCTGCTGCGTCCTCTCCTCTGCACGCTCGCGGATCTATAGAGGGCGTAGTAAGTAAATAAATAAACTGTAATCTAATCAGAGGTCGTTTACCCTTTTTTTTATTATTACCGTGCTCTCTCTGAGCTAGCTAGCCTCTGATGTCGTCTCTGCATCTACTGCTGTGCTCCGCAGGGTCAGATGCAGATTCGAATCGCTCAAAGATTCACCGCCGTCGCTGGTGCATGGTCTCGCCCTATCGATGAGCACTTGTACACGTTTTTTTTCTCCAACGTGCAGTCACACACGTATTTTATTAAGCAGGTCAACTACGTTCTACATATTCACAGACATCACTAGAATTGTTTACGCAAAAAAGAGAGAGAGAGAGACATCACTAGATTTGAATTTTAAGAAAAAAATAATATATTTTTTTATATATATTTAGGGCATAGTTAGATCTCAGGGCTAAAAACTAGCCTATCTTATAAAAATGGATTAAATATGAGTTATAATGGACTTATAAAGACTAATGCATTTAACCACTAATTAGCCCTCATAAGCTCAGGATTAGTCCACATTTAGGATTTCTGATGATTTTTATTTGAAAACATAGGCTAATTATTAGCTCGCTGGTTCAAATACCCTCTTAATTAGTGCGAAAAGTATCGAAATACTTCATTTGAAATCTGAAGATAAAACCGTAACGATACTTTTTTTATATATAAAGGAAGTGTACCACCTTACAGTAACTCTTAATATCTATTTCTTTATGCGGCAACTACATGACGACATCCGTTGGATTCTAATAATAATTTATCTCAATCGTCCATACCTACTAGTACGTACTATCGCCGCTAGCTGTTCTACCCTTTCCTTGCGCCTCACTCTCTCACGTGCACACACACCCATCTCGGATGCTGATTCGGATGGTTCGAGGTGAGGAGAATTACGTACAATCAGCAATATAATCACTTTTATTTCTAAGAGAATCTACTTCTTATATATAGTATCACTTTCCTAAAAAAAAAAAACTGCTTTTATATATATAGCATCCGAATCAAGTGAAACACCGCTAAATAGGCCCATAATTATACCAATAAACCAAGGCATGCTTCTAAATACTAGGTAAACTTGGTAAGGTCTGACATTTTCTAGAGAATGAAATAACCTCGTAAAGTGTAACTAAATGTCCCGACAACATTCATCTAGCATTTTACAGGGCTAAAATGGGAAAAATGTTTTTTAAGAAAACATAAAAGTATTCTCACAGAAATAAAACGTTAACCAAAATGAGTTGTCTAACCAATATGCTCTCGTAAAATATCCGAGTGTTCCTACAACACTCGTCTAAATTATTTTTAGTAAACAAATAAAACGCTAAAAGTGCATGTATGAGTGTGATTTTATTTATAAAAAGATTAAGGTGTTATTATTTTTCTATTAATTAGTTCAGTATATCATATCAGTATAATAAAACCCATCGGAGGAGGAGGAGGTTCCGCCGCCGTTGATCTCACCATGACCACCACCTACCAACCAGGGGATGCCTTTTCCCGACGTCCACCACGATCGTCGTCCTGGAATAGGAACCAGAATCGTTGTGCACTTGTGCTACTACAGCCCCATTCCCATTCCGTTCCATTCGCCTCCCTCCGCTCGCTTGATTTATTTACCACTAAAACAGTATTTTCCTCACAGTAAAAAATCAGTTGACTTATTAGTCACTGAACGTTTTATTTCACCTCTCCCATTTTTAATTCCCACCTCTCCATTCCCAGCGGCTATAAATCCCCGCGTCGCCGCTGCGCCAACTCCCCCTCCTCTCCTTCCTCTGCCTTCCTTCCTTCCTCGGCCGCAGGCAGGCAGATGCGCCAGCATCTCTCCCACCGGCAGCAGGAGGAGGAGCGACAAGAACAGTGACACAGACAGAGAGGGAGCCCCGCACCTACACTAGCTAGCGAGCCACAGCCACCGCCCACCACCACCACCGTCCACCACCGATCGAATCGGGTGCGTGCTGCTCCGGGCCTCAGCTCCGGCAGGCCGCTCGATCGCTTTATAAGCCAGCCACCCAGCTCCGCCCGATCGCCATAGCCTCGTCTCCGTCCAACACACACCCGACCCGCCTTGCCAGTCCGCACCCCCTCCCCTCTCCTCCGGCCTCGCCGAAAAACCGCCGCCGCGCAGGCTGGTTGCTCCGATTGGGAGTGCCACCCAATCGGAGCCAAAAGCAGGGGAAGCACATGCTGCTGCCGTTCGTCCTAGAGTTCCTCATTGATGTCGCCTGTGATCAGTGAGATCCTCCTCTCGGGGTTTATGATCAACTCCACACTCCGGCGCCGCACCCATCTCGTCCAGTCTTTCTCCGTCGTCTTCCTCTACTGGTTCTATGTCTTCTCATAAACTACTCGCCCCCTTCATCATCTCCACCCCTCTCTCCCACTCTCCTCTCTCTTCCTCCTCTTCACCTTCCATCTAGTAGCATCGACATCGATCGCCCTCCTCTTCTCTTCTCGCCGTGTCAGTCAGTCTCTGCCTTCGTCGTCGTCGTCTCTGTTTCCGTCGTCGTTTCCTAAAGCTTTAGCTTGCATGCACTTCCCTTCTACTGCTGCTGCTGCTTGCAAAGACCTTTATTGGCAGTGTTAAGGTATTACGAACAAGAAGAAGAAAGAAAGAGATCGAGGCCAAGAAAAAAAGAGACCTTTGATTTCTCTGTTAGAAGCAGAGAACTGCTCTGTTTTTGCAAGAAAGGGCGGTTCTTGAACACAGGAAGAATGGCTTCCTCCAGCGGGAGCGGGAGCGGGAGCTCAGGCTCTCTCTCGGCGGCGACAGCGGCGCTGGCCGCGGCGGCGGGCACGGAGGAGGAGCTGCGCGCGCTCATGGAGCAGCGGCGCGCGAAGCGGATGCTGTCGAACCGCGAGTCGGCGCGGCGGTCGCGGATGCGGAAGCAGCGCCACCTCGACGAGCTGACGGCGCAGGCCGCGCACCTGCGCCGCGAGAACGCGCACGTCGCCACCGCGCTCGGACTCACCACGCAGGGCCTCCTCGCCGTCGACGCCGAGAACGCCGTCCTCCGCACCCAGGCCGCCGAGCTCGCCGCGCGCCTCGGCTCCCTCAACGACATCCTCGCCTGCATGAACACCAACGCCGCCGTCGGCGCCGTCGCCGTCTCCCTCACAGCCGCCGCCGCCGCCGCCTCGGCTTCGTCCTCCGACCCTTACCTCGCCTTCGACGGCGCCACCACCGCCTGGGATGATCTCCTCAGATCCTGCCCCGAGAATATGTACCAGCTCTGCTAGCTAGCTAGCTCCAGACTGAAGTCACCATGGCTGGCAGCACGAAGCATCGAGAGGAGGGGGAGAAAAAAAAAACATCTTTTTCTTGTTTTTTTGTTCTGGTGTTTCAGGTTAGTAATCTGCTAGTGCGATGGAACTGAAGGTCAGATCAAATCAAACGTGGTGGTGAGCCATGAAACTTACTGTTACTGTACTGTGGTGGGGGTAAGCAACTGGGGCACTGCACCTAATTAGCTAGCTGCTGGGGTTATGGTTAATGAGCTACTACTAATTATTTATTACCAGGTGTAAGTGTGACTCGAGGTCTGCTCTTGTTACTGCTTTCGTGTACTGTGTCACTCCACTACTATGTAAGAAATCAGAGCAGTAGCCTTACTAATATCTCTGTCAAACAAAGGAAGTGCACCATATAATCTACAGTTTAATTGCTCTACCTGTGTGCCTTGCATTAATCTTAATGCTCAGTTCAATCCTGTCAGTGTTTCTCTTTATTCTTGATAGCTTTATTTTGAGCAAGATTTTACTTACCTTTTCCTGTGCCTCTGAATTATGCTGTGCTTCTGTGCTATATATAAATAATAATATTGTCAGTCTCCAGAGCTGCTGGCTGTGTGTGCTGTCTGGCTGTGAGCTTCAGATTTTAACAGCCGCTAGTGCTAGTACATTGTTCTGATGCCCATGGGCAAGTGGTGTGTGCACAAGTATATATATTATCTACTACTGTATTCACCAGCAGAAAGTTCCTCTTGATATTCTTCAAGGTAGTGGGAATAATCAGAGTGACAACAACCAGTCTTTTATGACGGGGAATAGAATATAATGGAATAACTGCCCTCATTTTCCTGTTTCACTTTTATTTCTGTGGATTTGGTGGAGTACAGTATCGATGGGCATTGTGCTTGGAGAAAGAGATTCTCCAAATTACCCTCTTTGTTCTCCCCCACTCTCAGCCAGCCACTGTGCCTCATGTTCCCCTGTTTTTTTCTTGAGAACTTGATTGTACCAGAAGACCACTTTCTAGTTGTCATGGTCTCATGGACCAGCACTGTTGTACATTGGTACTGCCCTGCCAGTACAATGATCCCTCCCTGCAAACTAATGGCAGCAGCACTAGTGCTACCCTAGCCCTCAGTGCCATCTTATGTAGCTCTGCTCATCTCAGGCTCTCTCACAGTCCCACGGCACACAGATATTTCAGTTCATTGCATTCCATTCCATTCATCAAGACACAGCTCACATGATCTCTCTCTTGGTACCCACCAAGCCACATGCTACCCTCTGATGATTCTGCTGCTGCGCCTGCAACACACACAAATCTGATTTTCCAGTGGCTATAACTGGAGCTGCAGATCACCAACTACTCCAAATCCCCAAATGGCTACTGGCAAGTATGATGAATGGTGCTCTTGTATGGTCATTACGGCATTGGCATTGGCATGCAATGGAATGGACCACTGTCACTGCCTCTGCAAACGCAATTGGTGCAATGGACCTGCAATGCCTGGGGCTGGGAGGTT
This sequence comes from Microstegium vimineum, assembly GCA_022036555.1. Taxonomy (NCBI): domain Eukaryota; kingdom Viridiplantae; phylum Streptophyta; class Magnoliopsida; order Poales; family Poaceae; genus Microstegium; species Microstegium vimineum. The sequence goes on along the minus strand of CM039122.1, from coordinate 2,749,291 downwards.
GCAGCATACATTGATGGAATAGAGTAGAGCCAGCCAGCCATTCTCTCTCTCTCTCTCTCTCTCTCTCTCTCTCTCTCTCTCTCTCTCTTACACTCACACACACACACACACACACACACACACACACACACACAGGGGAACAGGGGAGGGGATTGCTGCAGTGCTGCACAAGCCATTCTGCAAAGGGGAGGGAATCAAGGCCCAGGATGTGGTCACCTCCTTGCAGCTCAAGCCTCCACCTTTCTTCCTCTCCATCCATCCATCCACCCACACAGAGGAGGATATGTCAAGAGCCGCCCGGAATATTCTCCATCCCCAGTGTAGCCATTGTTGCCGTCGAGGCGGTCGCCAGTCGGCGGCAGATGCACCGACGATCATCTGAAAGCCGGTGGGTGGATAAGAAAAGGACTACACTGACGGTTCTGATGATTTCAGACTCATCGCCAATGGTTATATGTGAGGCATGCACCAATAAAGATTCTTCAGGTACTGGTGGTATCTCTCAAGAACAAGAACAGTGGAATTTTGGTTTTCTTGGTGGTGGACTGGTTGTGGTATCTCTCAAGATTCTTCAGGTACTCAATGGCATGGCACCAGAGTCACTGCATTACTTAATGATATTTTGCCTTCACTTGGTGTGTCAAAGTTCTGCTTGTCTGCTTGTACTATGTACCTTATCATGAGTTACCTCTTTTCTTATACATCTGGCACTGGTAACTTACTACACAAAGAGTAAAGCAAAGAGGAAAATAAATATTTTTTTAACTAACACGCAGGAGAAGTGTGTGACATTGCATAGAGGAAAAGAATCCCCAATGCCAGTGATTGCTGCTTTTGGATCATAGTTTCACATGAGTCCAAAGGCAGGTCCATGCAGTACACACTACACACATGAGATGAGACTAGGGAAACCTGACAAGGCATTGCTCCAAAAGCTACAATCAGTGGCCATGAGACTAGGGAATTTCATTTCCTTGTGGGGTTGTCAGGTTTTTCTCATATATATTTGCAGAGAAATAATGTGGGAAAGGATACGAGTAGAGAATATAATCTCTTTTTTTTTTCTGTAAAATGTGTCTGCACCACAAATATGAGTAATAAGCCTAGAAATATCTTATCTGGAGATGCAAAGGTTATGCAGAATAAAAACTTTTGAAGAATAATAAAATTAAGTAACCGAATAAGACTTGGAATATAGGCCCATAGAATAAAGAGCAAAATTCATATAGCACAAAGTGCGCTAAATGCGGTATAAGACTGTTTGTTGTCAATGATAAGAATTCATTAACAGTGTATTAGTAGTTCAGAATCCTATCAAAGCATGGTGGCATGGTGATTCGTGTACACACGATCTATCACGCGCAAATATGGCCTGAAAAGAATTAAATATGGTCTCTTGATTCCTTATTGCAGAAACCAAGGCAGAACTGTACTTGTGCCCGTTTGAATACTGCTTAGGACATGGGTTATGCATGCACTAATCTGTCTGTGTGTCGCCTATGCCCATGTGGCCTGGCCAAACATACCTAATGTGGCCGGTGATGCCTGATGCTTAGCACTCATAATATGGGAGGAGAGGCTTGGAGACAAAGGCTGCTGTGTTCAGATTCAATCACATTGCTCCCTCAGTAGTATGTACAGTTCCCCCAGATCGGATTCAGTCATTGTTAACTGAATCCTTTGAAGGACTAGAAGTTCAATTTACAAGTTGTGGAAGTGCGTAATAGGAAATGTATATGTAAAAGGATTTTCTGCATGAAATTGCACTCCAATCTTCCCTTTCACAGGGAAAAGAGTTCAAAAATATATCTTTATTGAAAGATGCATTTTATTAGGTTTTTCAACTGAAACAAGCAAGGAATAAGTTGATTGAAAGATGAACCGTGCTTTATAAAGACGATCCCCAATTAATCCCCACGTAGAACTGCACCAGATTCTGAACTGAACTCTGACGAATTTTAGACTTTTTTTCCCCACAAAAAGCATAAAGCACCAAGATTAAAAATTCGCAAGACCCGGACCATTTGATTCTACCTAAGAATTGTATAGATAATTGGCAGAATCTGATTACATTTGTCTGCTTCCCTTGCATTCCATGTTGCAGGTAACCATCAGCAACAGAGAAATATGCGTGGTCGGCCGGCTTTATCCTTGTTTCTGGCTCCACCTTTTCTGCAAACGGAAAATATAAAACCAAATAATGTACACTCTCACATGCACATTGCATCTTGCCTTTGAACCAGATGTAGCTGATCCTGCATACATACTGCTCTGTAAAGCACTTATGCTCCTCTCCCCACGTATAAACTTACCTTGGTTGGTCTGTTACCCTCCTGTTTTTTTCGCCCTTTTGTATAGTTTTGATGACGCGCTATGTGTTCAAATGGAAGGTGGAAATGCGCATTATTGCGCCGTTCCGTGGTGAAAGAGGCTTTGCCATGGTCAGTGTGTGAAGAGCTAGGCTTTTGTTTCTAGTGTTCAAGGGAAGGCAACCGAGTGTGTAAAAGCAGGCAGTTGCAATGCCATAAGAGTGAGGGCAATGTGCATTCATGGGGGCTGAAGGATGGGGTAGGAATTTACCTGGAAGAGCACCCTCAAAGTCGGTGCTCTATTGCACTTTGCAGACATCTGGAGACCAGCCAATGAAGATCATGGCCTGTGACTGGATGCACGAACTGAAAGACAGAAGTTACACAAACAGAGTCCTGGTTACAAGAATGCTTTTACCTTCTTGAAAGGCTGTTCATGGTATTTTCAGTAATAAAGCTAATGCATTCAGACAACAGTCGCTCTTCACATTCTATAGATGGAGGAATTCAGTATTTCTGGGTTGGTTGGGAGGATATGATTGCATACAACTTTAGCTATTTTTACTCAACAATCCAAACTTTTTGGGAGTATTTGAAGCTTCTGGGTATCCATTGGATGTCGCTACCGTTGCCTGATTCATATACAACAACTGGCTCGAGGCATCGGTATCAATCCACCAATTTGACTCTATTATGGCAGTGTAGTGCTATGCCGTGTGCGTGGTGAGGCAGCTGTTACCTTACCCTGAAAGGATTGAAGCAACACTATCAGATTGTAAATGTGTTGTTCCATCCTTGATCTTCATTCTGTTTCAAACCTTTTTGCAATCCCTTTTTCAAAGCATTTTCGATCTTACAAGGAAAAACCAAAGGAAGCTAATTCTTTACTATGACACTAGTGAAACAAACACCAACACTTTCCCCATCAATTAATTCTTTTTGATGATTATAATTTAACTAATTAACTTCTTGCAAATAGTAATCCTTATGGAGTATGAACACTACCTCTCCAGATAGTCCATTTGATTATATTTTCCATTTGTCTCTCTTCACATCAATATGCAATACAAATAAGGCCCAGGGATTGTAAAACCTAGAAAACCAATCCCACTGTTGAACTACAGTGATGGAAAGCTACATATTATTCCTCATTGAGATAAGCCTTCAACAACTCAATTGGGTGATTGAAGAGATGTACAGGTCAAAAGGAGTAACAGATTGTGATATGACATGTCATGGCTAGCTCTTGAAAATGTCAGTATTCACTGAATGAAATTTGCTGGTTCATATCACAATGATACCTCTAGGCTCTAGCAACGTACTTATTGACTTTGCTGCAACCTTTTCACTCCCAGCTATTAACCAATGAGGTTTTTGTCTGTTTGTCAACCAAAGTAGACAAGTAGTACACTCAAGCGTATATCGATATGTTTATGGAAGAAAACTGAAGCCACATATATATATGCATCTTAAAATTGCTTGTGAATTTATTGATTATTGTCATATATGGCATTGTAGCAAAACAGTTTAAAGCAATGGATCTTGGCCTTTGATAATGTGGTAAAAATGACCAGTGAAGAGGCAATGCTACAAAACTGTTCACCCAGAGGGTCCCATAATCAGATGAGGAAAGCATGGACCAAACAAAAAAGCTACTTGTTCGGCAAAAATTCAATTCGACAAGACCAGAGCTAGTAGTAGTAACTGTGCTTAGATACCTTCTCATGGGCCATGGTTCTCTTTGTACTAGTCTGTAACTATTAATTAATTGTGCATTTAATAACATAAATATGCAAATACTCCCATAGCTTCCAGGTCTTAATTATAAAACAATCTGACATTTGCATTCATGCATGAATTTATTAGTAAACTAATCAATGTCCAAATCTAGTCATAATGTCTACACCTAATCAAAGAGTTCGAGTCCAATACTCCAACTGGGTCTATTTTTGCCATAGGACTGGACATGTCACTGTCTGTACCTCACATCCATCACCAATCTCACGCTGTCATGCATCATCATCAGTGTCATTCAGTTACTTACATGCTTGCAAATCATGGAAAGTAATTGTAGAATCTCTTTTTCTCTTGCCACATGGTTGCTTGCTTCCTGGCTCTTGCCAGTCAGCTTTAGGAAACCCACTAGTGGGCCTTTAACCCCCATCAAAGGCTTGAATCTTGTCTTAGCAAGTTCGATTAACTTGGACTCGAAGTAATAAACTACCTTATTGATGTGAAAAACGAGAAAGATTCCCTTTTTTTAGTTGCAGTGCACGTGCTGATGCTAGAGCATGATAGTTTTGTCAAGAGCTAGGAAGTCAAGCAAGTTTTTTGGCAAACTCAGTGCAGTTGACCCAAGAGACCTTTACATAAGAAACAGAAGATTGGATCGGTGTTCATTAGTTTTGTTAGGAAGCAAGAGTCAAACATAATGTTGCTTCTTCAGCAACCCAACCAAGTTTTCCGGAAGGGGTTTTAGTTCAAGGATTCGTGGGTCATGGCTAATTGATAGCACTATAAATAAAGTTAGAAGAACATAACTTACAGGTGTCGTGGTGACATCATGGCATTTTCTGGAGAAAGTTCATGCAGATCCATGATGGCTATTTACACGCTTGACAGGCACCGGAGGTAGCTGTGCCTGGAATATTCTTTTAACAGGCCACCAAGAGTCAGTTTCACTTTCACCGTCATTTAACAACATATTAATTAAATCTGAAGGCAAAAGGTACGATTGCTAGTATAGTAATTCAAAACAGGCACCATACATATATAATATATATTGGAAATTTAGGATTTAGATTGCTTTTGCAACGAGATGGTTCCACAGGATTGTTGATGGTCACCACCTTCAGGTGCCTGCCGTGTTATTAATAATGCAAGCATCAAGGCAGGAGTACCCTCGCATGCTCCTGATTTCAGCAGCACATTCCAAGTCCCAAGGTACTAGCAAACATAGAAAATTAGAAAAAAAAATGTAACAAACAATTGAAAAAAGATGCACCCATGTGCAGACCAAATTATGATGGCAGCAAAGTCAAGCAATCCAGCACAAGCCCACTTCAATTCCATTTTCTGAAGAGCGTTGCAACGCGTACAGACAATTGAGCACATCCAGCTCCAGGTTATATTATTTAGTTCATCGATTCGATGAAAATAATCAAAAGACAAAGGATTGCAAGTTTGGCTGTACAACAAACGGAGCATTTGCATCTTAGCTGTTATGTGTCTATTGTGTACCTGAAGCAAGGGAGAGAAAAAATATGCTACTACTTTACAAAAATGTCCATTCAGACCATCATCCTAGCACTTCTACCATAATCTTCCTCCGTTGAGATGTGTGGCGATTAATGTTATTATCTTGTTTGAGAGCTATCAAACCTACATTGGAACCAAAGAATCTTCAAATGGTGCTCTTCAAATGAGCAAGTGTGTTTTGCTTCTCAATAATTTATGGGCCACGCAAAGGCCCATTTTGCACGTCGTATTTCTTGCAACATCAACCTAGGATTTGTTTCCAGTATGCTTTTCCCGATTCATCATCAATGTTTCTCTGGAAAAGAATATACAGAAAGTTAATTCAAGATTGAGTGCCTGAAACATTTACAAGAGGTGGTTGGGCAGAGTATGACAAATGTATAATTTCCCAACAACCGAGCATTATAACCATTCAAGACTTCTATATAGGAATCAAATGGTAATCAGGCAGACGAGAGCGTTGATTCTCAAATAATTATCCTAACCCATTTTTGGTAACTTCAACAACTATGTCCATCCTTACACAGCTGTCTAGGCAATAGTGATGCAGCAGCTTGTACTGGATAACAGAAGAGTAGTACCTCATCATGAACCGTTGATTCAGATGCATCAACACTGTATCCCAACAACATTAAATGACATGTCTACACAGTACATACAATAATTGCACCGACCATGACATGGTCCAGCTGAAAATAGCTGCGAGTGAAAATAGCAGCATACACCTTTGACATGTTCTTTTGTTCTAATAGTTCTTGAATGTTCACACTTATTGGACATCATTACTGCTGATACTTCAGACTACAAGTTACACCCATCATCTTTGTTTCAAGCAGGTAAACAGAAGAAAGGGAAAAGGAGGGATGTTTAGTTTCCTGAATTGTGGTCACTGGAGGCACCAAAGTTCTATTGATAAACAGTGGCAAAGCTAGAGCAAATTAGAGGGGGTGCTCTTGCCTTGTGGATGCATATACATGTGGCACAGTGGGTGCATATATGGTGAAAAATTAGACAATCACTTGTTTTAAATGCACCCCCTAATCCCAACATGGCTTCGCCCCTGCTGATAAATACAACTCCTTGTTCAACAATTGATTTGTTATTGCCGTAGTATTTAGGGCATTACTGTCCTTATACCAGATAAATAATTGAAGTAATGGTTTTCTTTTTGCAAAAATAGTATACGTTGTAAATGATATACATGACCGTCCTATGTAAGTTTTGCATATTTGAATTATCAGGCACTCTTTCCATGACATATTGACATACATAAAGAACCGAAGTACAGAGTATGTCTGAATCTGGGCATCAGAAGCCTCAGCAAGCAGGCCCAAGGAACTGGATCAAATTGGTTTCTGGATATGAAGATGAAAGATGAAACCCAACTCTGTTGACTACATGCACCCCCCACTCCCACCCCCACCCCTGCAGCTGAGAAGTTTTCCCTCGATATTCTATATTTATACGCCTGATTCTTGAAACCAATAGGCCCATCTTATTTCCTACCTGCAACATGCCTATGCATATTTGAGGAAATCAATCAAGATTATTTGCATGATATTTTTATTGAGATATTTCTAGCCCTGTGCTTCTCCTGTAAATCTACTTCATCTTGTTAGAACGGCTCCTTATGGCATTCAAAATTGACGGATTCAGGAGGAGCAACTCAGTGAACCATACATACATAACCACGGAAGGAAATTTGGAGAACCTGGGCTGCACCTCACTGCATTTTTTTTGTGTTGTTAGCCTCACTTACTGCTGACTGTTTGGCCAGTCATGGCCTTAATCACCTATGTGCTTCCCACTGTGTGATCGAGAAGAAAATGTGCAACGCTTCATGCGTGTTCACAAGTGTCTGGCTCTCAGTGCTATCCTTGGTGGGATTGCAGTAGCTAAAAAAGGTTCAGATGATCTGTTTTCACCTTGTAGTGGCGCAAGCCTTGCAGCAAAGTCCCTAAACAGCAGCGCAAGGGCTTTAATTCTTTGGTCATGTTGGAGGAATGGTAGATATGGAAACAGAGGATTGGTTGCATCTTTGAGGGTGTCTCACCTAATTTTAGCATTGTCATGCAAGGCACTGGAAATGAAGATAAAATGTGGTGTGCTGAGTGGGTGGAGGGGGCACATGCTTAGTAGCATGTAGCCATGAGTGTTTTGTTTGGTCGATGGCTATAATCTAGTTTTGTTTGGTGAGCCCTTATGTATTTAACATCAACCAAATGGCCAAGGTACTGTAGAAGTCTTCTTAGACTCATTTTCTCCTCCTTAATAATAATGGTGCACAGTTCTCTTGCATGTTCGAGAAAAAAAATACATTCCTAGTACAAGCAAACAAGTGTTGTGTCCCTCAAATTACTTCAATCCAGATGTCACATGCATGGTCCAATGGATAATGCTCTGCAAATAAGTTTGGATCCAAGGAAAACCACAGCCCACAGCCCACAGGTGACCTGGGTGCCATTGGTAACACATGGAATCCACAGACCACCCCTGAGCTTTGTGTCTAGTCCATAGAATAACCACAGTGGAGTTTTTGCTTCATAGTTTATACACTACCAACCTCTTCCCTTGTCTATATTTCTTTTCTTTTTTTCTCAGACAAAAAATGTTTTTCCATTGACTGTTTTACCCCTGGCTCGGACATAATGACTGAACTCATCACACACTGATGCAGATGTGACTGTGGATGTCTGGGAGCCCTTTATGTATGCCTATGATCATGTTTCCGTGGATATGTATGGTTGCCTGAATGTGGCTATGTTCCATTAAGTGTGTGATCTGACATGTATTTCTTAATTAAAATGATATGTGGCATATATTAATAGTTGATTGCTATGATTGTAAAAAGGGCACATTCAATTTTATTGTCTCCATCCACAGACATGCAAAAGAAAAGGTCAAACTATGTTAACTTCATCCTGGTGCTCCAAAGCATGTTGCTAATAGGTTGGACTGAAGTGAATTAGACTTATTTCGGGACAGGGAAAAATAATCCAGTCATATCGGCTTTTGAGCTGAAAAAAATCAAGTAAAGAAGATAAGAGAATAATGGCATAGTATGGGCCAATTATAGCTTTTGAGTAGCATTACATGGACGCCAGCCTTAGGAGTGGTATTCTGTGGACTCCATGGGTTCTGGGTGGTATGGTATGAATTGGCCCTAGTGAACATTACAGACCTACCATCACAAGCCTTAGGAGTGGTATTCTGTGGACTCCATGGGTTCTGGGTGGTATGGTATGAATTGGCCCTAGTGAACATTACAGACCTACCATCACAATGAGCATCAAGGTTTGCGAGAGCCACAGGAAGAAAACATGGGAGAGAAGGCTTAACCTATTTGTTTTGATTGTTTACATCAAAATCCCTAGATGTGCAAAGCAAAGGACCCGAGAAGTATTTCAGATTTTAGGAACCATGAAGATATTCATGAATCATGGTGGGTGACAATTTAGGCAACACCATCGAACAAAACTGTAGAAGTTGACTGATTGTGCAGGCTGAAGAAAAAAACTTGAATGAGAAACATTTCCCACTTCAAATTGATTACTGTTATTTGAGACCTTTGGTACACTTCCACCTACAAGCTAAAAAGAGATACTCTTCTATACAAGTAACTAACAAGAGACCAATTAAGTAAATATTTTCAAGACATACGTACCTGATGTTATATGCAGCTATGTTTAATATAGTCCTAATATCTTCAATTCTGTAACATGGCTAGGATCAAGGTCTGGCACTTGGTTAGCTCCTTCAAGATCCTCTACAATATACTCCTGACAGCATCGGAATATCAAATGTCAAGCAGAATATTTAATACATGTTTTATGCGCTGAATGAGAAGACAGTACTAAGCTATAAGGAGAAAAGATGAATCAACCCAACTTGCTGAATTTTCCTCCTGCTTTCACAGACCTTGGTTAACTCTTGCTTTGCAAGAACATGGTAATGCCGCTCAGTTATCCTCTGTCCACATATTATAGCAATGAAGAACCCATACAGCAAACCAACCAAAACAATAGCCAGTACTGCAATTTGAACAACTTTTCAAACATTAATATCTTGCCTTGACAAGCATTTCGTGTGAAATACAGGTAAAATTTCAAATTCATGTAAACATACAGAAGTTGACAAGGTACAGATGCATATCAGTGCTTCTACAATCAAATTGGTTCAGTTATACTCTTAGTACATGACAACAAAGGAGAGACATATAGCATTGCATTCTCAACCAGTCTGCCAGAGCTATAGCTATGTGCTTTGCATACTTTTCAAATGATTTAACCTATTCATCATTAATTTATCTTGAGCACATAAAATTGATGCGTTAACTATGTCCACCTGCAATTATGAACTGCCAAAAAAATCCAGAGTTCTAACTAGGTTAGTATGCAATTTGTGGAATCATACACGATCGTGTCCATGATTACACTAGTAATACTGTGTAACCATAACACATTAACATGAAACAGAACGAATGATCCTTTATCTTTAAGGTTCAAAGATGCTATATCATGAACTACACCAAGATAGTACATGTCCCCAGTCCTCACTTCTCACAATGGGTAAGAGACATAAGGCGACATTAATTACCAATCATATCCAATAGTAGCTACACGAAACATATGGCATTGAAAATTGAATCTAAATCGGCATTCCTATTAGTTCTCATTCGACTTCAAAGTAAAGCAGCTGTCCAGGAAATTTTCCAAACTAAAGTTGAGACCAAAATACAATATGAACACAATAGATCTGTAGATGTCACTATGAAAAATCATTAAATAAACTTACTCGCCATGGCATAGAAAGCATATGGGTGCTCTTCATAACCAAACATTTCTCGCAGTTCATCTCCATAAAATCTGTAAACCACCATACCCATGAAAGCAACTACCTAAAAAGATAATAAGGAAAAACAAGATTATAAGAGCAAAAAATATGTATATAAGTGTGCAGTTCACTATGATTGCCCAGGCCTCTTTCATGATCATGTAAAATACTGTGTGTTGGTTTCCCATGATGTAATCGTAAAGAATACCATGCTCTTGCTCAAAGTAACCCACAAGGATGAAAGGGAAAGGAGATGAACTGAGTGTAGAAAATACACTACAAATAGTTTGGATCATGCATGATGCTCATTTTAAAATAATGCAGAAAACATAAAAATTGAATGTATTTCTAGCTTCAGCTAAATCAATGAAATCTGGAAAATAAAGAGAAATGGTGATTCAGCTCAAAAATACAGAATCACTGAATCTGTTGCAATTATCTATAAAAGGTGCGAGTATCTTACCAGTTGCACAATAAAGAAGATCAATGTGTGATCCCTAACAACAAGAAGTTGAAACTTCAATCTTAACCACCATCGATCTGGAGGAACATTTGCACGAAGAAAGAATGCAGCTCGACATTCAGTGCAATGTGAAAATGCAAAACCTTCCTGGGTGATGTGTTACAAACATACTAGGTTAGAGCCAACTTAATGATGATTTGAAAATGTCTTTAAGTCTGCATTGCAGAGAATAGATGCTCTAGAATCCAGACCTTTGTTGATCTCCAGTTATCAAGACAGGACCTATGGACATACTTCTGTGTTCCCTTGCAACGGCAGGGTGCAATCAAGTCATCACCTACTCCAACAGGTATGCAACAAAACAAACACAAAGTAAATAATAAAAAAAATAACAAGGCATTTCAAATTCTTTAACAACTGTCTGTCTAAGAAAAGTTCTAATAGTCATGGTGTAAACCTTCATTATCAAGGCAAATCCGGCACTGAGGAACGTCTTGAATAACAAGGTGAGTTTCTTCATTGGCATCAATATTTTCATTGTCATCATCGACAATAACTGGCTTGATTTCACATGAGGCTTGATGCTCTGTTGATCTCTCTATCAGGTTTAGTTGTGAACTTGTTGGCTGTGAATCTGACACTGCTGCATGATCACAGTGGGGCACAAACTGCATTGTTTCTTCTGTTTGGGTGCCATGAGAAGCCAACTGCATGATAAATAGCACCCAAATCATAGCCAGACATCACCAAGCAAGCATTTTGCCAGGCATTTGATAAGATCAGGTCCTGCAAGATAGTAGATGGCAGGTAAGTCACGTATCAATAAGTAGCATGTGCTGAAAGGTTAAAACAGGCAAACTACAGGTTACATAAATCAACACCAAGTAAAAATCAAGCCAATCAGAAGAAGGTGCACGGAATTTATCGTGATGATTTTAAGTATAGCTAACTGAAACCTAAAGTTTGGTCTGTCATCAGGGGCTCAGGGCTATCATTCTCAGTCTCTCAGATATGGAGATGATAAGTTGTATATTATATGTTAATCAGAGCATGGATTAGCCCTCATGCTTTGTTTAGCTAGTTTTTTCAACATTTACTGGGTAAAACCATTAGGTTCGTTCAAACGCTGTTACTTGTTTTTGTTTTTTTTTTTTTTTGAAAGAATTTGTTACTTGATTTCAGATTTGATGTCTTCCATCTGCTTTACTTAGAACGGTTTTGTGTTGCTTGGTTTCATATTTGATGCCTGATTGCTCCATCTGCTTTACTGGAGTTGACAGGTAAAGCAGCTATATGGTCCCATCCCAATATCCCATGATGGGTGCCTATTACTGTAGTTTATAGTTTTGGTTCGACAAGGATTAACCAGTTCCTCTGAATCCAGAGCACCAGATTTTGCCAGCCACAACTAGAAAATGCTGCAAAGTTAGCTACACGGGGAGTCGGGGACCAGTGACCAAGGCAAGGCAGAGTGTCACCTCAACCCAGCCAGCCAGCCAGCATCAATGGATGGAACCAGGAAAGGAGGGAATCAAATCCCAACAGTATATCCGCTCGAACCAAGTACTATCTCTAGGATATCAACATCCCTTCCCTATCTAAAACCCCCACAAAACCCCCCACGGCTCCAGGTACCCATATCCCAGCTATTACTACTGTCCCGATTCCCCCGCTACCAACGATGCAGCGCCAATCCCGAGCCTTCAACTGCTGGGGTCAAGCGCATGGGTGGGTCGAAGCCGAGCGCCCTCCGGGTCCGAGACGACTACCCTACCGTACCGAGGAGCAGAACGCGAATCGGCGACCCTAGACGCCGCGGCGGCGCGAGAGGACGGAAGAGGCGCGAGCGCCCGTGCGTACCTCGTGCGCCTACGCAGGATGCGTCTCCCACCAATGCGGGGTGGGGGGTGGGGGCGGCGGAGATCTGAGCGCCGGGGCGAAGGTGACGAACAGGTGGCGGGGCAAAGGGGCGAGAGAGGAGACGAGACGACTGAGGTATTGACGGGTTCGGGCCGGCGGGGGACGTCGGCGTCAGCTGTCTTGTTCTCTGGAAGGGAGGGATCGAGACCGGAGACTTGGAGACGAAATGGTGGGGACGACTGGAAGAAGATTGATGAGGTGGGAATGGAAAGGGTAGGTTGGCTCGTCCTTGTTGGCTGTTTTGCTCGTCTTGTTTGTTGCCTTCTTTCTTATCCCTCCGCGCCTGCCCCGCCCCGCTCCTCTGCATTGACCTTGACGCCTTCAGGATCGAATCCCACGCGCTGTGCAGCTGCAGCATTAGGCCAGTGAAACGTATTTACTGTTCTTGCATTATTTATGATGTGTTTAAAGCCCAGCTAAAACATTAGTTAAAGTTTAGTTGAGTCTATTAGCTAGCGTATCCAAACGTCCAGCTAAAATTTAGTTGAAAATTTTTTAAGCTGACTAAAGTTTAGCTTTAAAATTTTAGCTAACTAAATTTTAGTTTTGTACTTTCAAACATTATCTTACATTAGTCATTTTTATCTCTCATCTCTACTGTTCTCTCACACAGGGCCGGTGGAAGTAGGAGAAGGAGGGATAAAAACGGCTCCTGTAAATAATGCAGGAACAATGAATGCGTCCGAAAAACTAGAGCTGGTAGGAGCCCTGCCAGTTCAAGTAGTTTATACTCCTACACCCCAGTTTAGTATTTTTTTTCTAATCCTAAATTATAAGACAGTTTGATTTTTTTAATCCTAAGTTGACTATTCGACTTATTAAAAATAACTTTTATTAATAAAGCAGATCACAATAAAAAAATTATACATATTTTTTAATAAGACGAGTGGTTAAATTTAAGTGAAAAAATCAAACATTTTATAATTTAAGATGGATTAAAAATTGGGGAAAATGATAGGATTAGGATTAGTGACTTAGATTAGTGACTTAATGAAGTTGCCTTTATTTTTTAGTATAATATAATGTATGCATTCTTGTGTGGATGGATGTTTTGTCTATTCTTTATGCTGAATATAAAATATTTTTAGATCACTTTAATTCAGTCTACGAATTTATACAAAACTAATCTAGATCCCGATTTAAAGTTGTGCACACCCATGGCGCACGGTCATGTCGTATCCTTGTCTAAGACCCCGTTTGGAATGGAGGCTTTTCAAAGGAATTTCGTAGGAAACGCAAAACGTAGGAAAGAAGCCTGTTCCCAGCCCTTGTTTTCTCTTCCTACGCTGAAGTCGGAGACAGCTTCCGTGGTTACTCGTTGGACAACACAGGATTAGGCAAGACGCAAGAGCCACCACATACCGAACGCAAGTAGTAATCACATGGGTGGTTACTCGTTGGACAACACATATGTTTATTTGCTGATTAACATCACATATGTGGTTACTTAAAGTTAATAATCACATATGTTTATTTGCTAATTAAAAATTTGACGTTGTAATGGCAAAATATAATAATAAAATAAGTATTCATCTTTCTTATGTTTGTCTGCTAATTAAAATTTAACGTTGCAATGACAAATATAACAATAAAACATGTATTCAACTCTTTTAATCCCACTGCATTTTGGGAATCCTGCGTTCTAAACACCCCTGTCTATACTTTTCCTGTGTTTTTTCATTCCTTTGTTTTCGCACAACACCCATAGCCTATTCTTGTGTTTTTTTCTTTTCCTCTGTTCTGCATTCCTCCATTCCAAACAGGCCCTAACATCACATGGAAGTTATGTCCGCCAAACACTACATATATGCCCTCTACTTGGCCATATTCCGGCGCCACAGACACCCACACCTCGACTCCACAACCTCTACCTAACTAAACACAAATCCGCAAAGACCATAGACATCACCAGTGCGTCCAAACAACGTCATTTCGCAAAAGAGTATGTGATCCCGTGGTAGGATATTTGGGTTCAAACACTGATGTCGTATCTTTTTTTTCTAATTTCTTTTTTAAAAATAGGGTACACACGCGTGCATGTTTGATGGTACTACATGTGCGTGTGTAAAAAAACATTGTCATTTCCTGTACATCAGCCTCTGCAACTGCAATTGCAATCATCTGTGTTCTCAGTAGCACTTTGTGAAACAAATTCCTGAATCTCCAGCTCCTACTCAACACTAATTGGGCCATTACCTGAGAAGAAGCCAGTGCATGCAATGAACGTACTAAACCAGCGCAAGGGGAGCAATGACAAGGATGAACCTCATCCATCACCATCACCCCTTCTTGGGACGAGCTCGCTGCAGGTTCCTGATCTACTCGTCTGTGGAAGCTGAAGGCAGTAGCCCTGCAAGGCTGCAACGCCACAGATTCCGGTGTCGGACGCGCTACAGCACCTCCACCTCCGTCACAAGTTAGGATGCCATTTATTACTCAAAAAAAAAGTTAGGATGCCACCTTTAATTGATTTGTTGCTATAATTGCTCATGGTCAATGGTTATTTAGCAAATTCAGCTTTTTTACTTGAGAGAGAAAACGAATCTGCTGTCATCCATGTTTTTGCTTGGCAAAATAGCCATTTTCATCCCTAAACTATCGCCCGAGGGCCGAGGCTCACTTTGGTCCTTGAACTTTCAAAGTATCCAATTTAGTCCTTAGACAATGAATTTGTAGGTCGATCTCGTCCACCCACCTTAATGGCTCGCCACGTGTCC
Organism: Microstegium vimineum; assembly: GCA_022036555.1. Taxonomy (NCBI): domain Eukaryota; kingdom Viridiplantae; phylum Streptophyta; class Magnoliopsida; order Poales; family Poaceae; genus Microstegium; species Microstegium vimineum. The sequence goes on along the minus strand of CM039122.1, from coordinate 2,733,791 downwards.
AGAAGTAAATGCGAAATGTCATTGCTACCCCTCGCTCTCTCTTTAGCAGCAGGACATGCTCACAGCGTCTCCTAGTCTGCTGTTTCTTCACTCTCACCCCCATTAAGGGAGCACTTCTGTTGTCACTGAGACCAATGCTATGTAGGCTCATTTGCAAACGCAACAATCAATGTAAAGTCCTTCTCAATTGAAGTTAAACTTCATTTGCACAAACTTAGCCCTGATTACCACTTGTCTGTAATGAATTGGCTCAACAGTTTATAGTCCCTTCTGCTTTTTCCCTCTATTAGGCTCTCCCTTTAGTTAGCTCTTCACTCCTTTGTAAGTTTTCTGGTTCACACTCTTTCTCCTTTAATTTAATACATTTTCAGTGTGCTGGGGAGCTTTTGCTCCACAGTTTTCGGTCAAAAAAAAATGTAAAAGGTGGATGTGCCTATGCAAACATCCCGTCCTCACTTGGACGTGGAGCTACATGAGGCCAAGGTAGCTCGTTTCAGAAAAAAAAAACATCAAAAAGATGTAGTTTCAAGACAATAATATTAATACCTTTGTATCACACATTTCACACGGTCATTAGGTTGTGAACACTTGCATTTGGTATGTCAAAATATGATCATCAAACATGTTAAATTTATTTCTGGAGAGGGGAAACATGGACGAGAGGGGAAAACAGTGGATTGGGAAACGCCGTGAGTTTGGTTGGCTGCTAAAGGAGAGAACCAGGGGCAGCAATGACATTTCACACTTAGCCATTAAGATGGATGGACAAAATTGATCTGTAAATCTATTGTTTAAGGACTAAAGTGGACGCTTTGAAAGTTTAAGGACTAAAGTGAGCTTTAAGGAATAGTTTAGGGACGAAAATGGGTATTTTGCCTTTTTCTTCCAGTATTTGTGAAGTGAATAATGCTGATTTCAAGAAGGCTAAACTGTGATATTGTTTTGTGTGAGTACTCTTATTTTGTTTGATCTTTATTCCAGTCATCGAAATATTATGTTTGATCTTTATTCCAGTATTTGACTTTTCTGTAAATCAGGTCAGCAAACAAAATTTGGTAAAACTGAGGTTAAATGCCAGAAAATATTGCTTCATCTCTACCAATGGGCAGAGTTCCAGAAACTGGGCTCCACTAGGAACTATCAATATTGCATCATCTGTCAGTCGGCAGTGTCTCGTACAATTTGCTCAAATCAAAATAACATATCACAAAATTTTCATTGGCATGTCAAAAATGACAACCAATGTCATTAGTCTACAAAAAACAGATCGAACCATACATAAGTTACAAAACGAATTGTTATGAAACCTAGTCAGAATCAGGGTCCCCGTCTACAATATCTGGCATCGAGTCTTCAGATTCCGATTCAATGCCAGACTCCGAACCAAACAATTCCGCAAAGCTGGTTGATCGGGCCTCAGGTGCTTGATGGTGGCTTGAACCAACACCTGGAGTAGCAGAATGTTCACCTGAAGTTCCCAGCATGCTGCTGGATGGTGGATGGACAGCTGCTGGGCTTTTGTTCTCATGAGGACTAACCTGTTCATGCTTATGTGAATCAAAATTTGTTGTGCACTCTGGGGAGGCACCAACATTGGAAATCGACAGATTCTCCACTGTGTTTGGCTTGGCGGTTTCGTCTACAGCTGCATCAACCATCTTGACATCACTCTTGGTGGATGTTGATGCATCTTGTGCTGCATCTGTGATTCTGGGTGGTTCAACTTTTGGATCTTCTGCTATGGGATTGAGCTGCTTTCCATCCTCCACCGGCATGACAACTGTACTTGCTCCTGCAGCACTATCCTTAAATTGAACCTCTAGTGGTTCATCGTTGTTGGATGTCAACCAGTCATCGTACATGTCTTCAACCTCCATTGCCTGAGGCTGATCCCCAAATCGTGAAATCTGGTATGTTCCAGCACCAAAAACTCCCTTTCCCTGTGCAGTGTAGTTGAGCCCGGAGCCAACAGGAACTGTTCTTTCTAGAGAAAGAGCTCGAGGGTGGACAAGGACATCCAAAACAAGCAAAGCATGTGAACAAAATTCTGCAAGCTTAGTGCCTATCCCTAGCTTCCCTGTGATGAACAAATGATATAAATTATCAATACATATGGTGGTGGACATTATTTAAAGAGCAAGTATCAAACTTGACGTCCCACAAAGTATCATTCCAAATTCCAAAGGTGTGCCCGCAAACAGGGCTCTAGAACATGCTTGTCAGTTAACACTCCATTTTAAAGTCAAGGTTACGGTTCAAAATAAATATAGTTGCTAATTGTTTTTTGAACAAGAACTGTGCATTGGGTACACTCATGTCAGTCAAATATTTTCTCAGGGCCATACCAATTGCAGTTAAACTTTTGTTCAACTAACTGCATGTGTTAATTATAAACAAATTTAAATAACCCATAGGAATCCAATAAATAGCATGCTGAAAGATATTACCTTTTCTGAAGAGTTCAATTCCATTGGCTAAGTAAGGAGGACGGGCATGAGAAGACAGAAAAGATGCCAGCAGGCCCTTAAACGAAGCAAGTTGGAGGTCTGATATGCTTGGCTCCCCAAATGTGGAGAGCTTTTGCTCATAATTCCCTCCAATGTTGCAAGCACTTCTAGCCACGTTAATTAAGAGCACGTCCACTTCTGACCTCCAGCGATCCATGCGCAATGAACCTCCCTGCTTGGTGATAAGTTGATAATGTCATAAAAATCTGAATTCAAATACTAAAGTAGATATATTGATTAAATAACAATATATATGATGGTTGCATAACAAATTCATATAGTGTGAGCGCAATTTATTCCTGTTCGCCATGAAAAGTAAAGGTAATTTTAGTACTTCTTCCTCCAAAGAATATAATCATTAAAAAATAGTTGTAGCTACTATTTCAGTTATGATCTGAATATACTTATGTACTACTATTTCAGCTATGGTCTGAATATACTTATGTATGAGCACCAAGATTCAATGTTTCTATATATAAAGTGTACAGCACAATGTTGTACCGATTTGCTTCAAAAAATAATTTCAATAATCGTTGAATATTGCTAAATATCTTATCCATTATCCAATTTGGTTCATTGCCTGAAACTTACAACAAAAGGTGTATATACGGTGCGATGAACTTTGAACCTTCTTTATGAAGGGGAAAAAAAAGGCGTTTCCAATCAGCTTTCCAAAGTCATCTTTGCTATAATTGTATCCAGACCAATATGAGAACAAGGATTCAAACAACAAATATCTGGCAAACAGAAAACAAAAGACATGCAGAAATAAGAGGATAATGAGAACTAAGTTGGATTGAAGCACACCACATTCAGAAGAATTTCCAATGTTTCGAGTGCAGCTATTTTGACAGAAAGTGGAGTTGATAGTCTAACATCTGTACTTTCAGGGGCCACTCCTTTTGATGCAATTGGTATGGAAGAACCTTTTCTTTTCCTTGGGCTGATCGCTACTTTCTCTGAACCTGAAATGGTTGAATTTTGCATCTGTGGTTCTTGCTTCCTCTTCTTCGAATAAATTTTTGATGATGATTCATTTGTCAAATGTGATGGATTTGTGTTGATTATAGTCATGTCACTTCCACCATCATCATTCAGATCAGCAATTGCATTGCTGACTATTGCCTCAAGCAGGTGCAGAGACGTCCCTGATAAAAACAGACCATTTGTTCAGAACAGATGCAACAGGAGTTTGACTAAAAAACAAAACCAAGAATATGTACCGAACATATGAATCTCAAGCATAAAGTGAACCGATTCTAATGTAATATCAATGTAAAGTTAAGCCTAAGGAATCTCAATTTCCAATAGAAAATCATAAAGTGAATTGATCCTGATGGAGTATCAATGAAAAGTAAAACCTTTAGGCCCCGTTTGGATGTGGAATATTGGGGGAAAAAACTAGAGTTTTGCAAATAACTTTGGTTTTCCAAACATTTTAGTTTTTGAAATCATGATATTGTCAAAACTGTAGTCTTTTTGGAGTTTTAGAAACTCCACTTGAGACCCTTTTTTTCTAAACCATGGTTTTGCACATCTTTAGCTCGTAAAGTTACTGTTTCTTGACACCATAGTTTTCTAAAACATCCAAACAGGCCCTTAAAATCGAGGAGGTGCAACAGTGGTTCAACACTGCCAAACAATTGCGACCTACATACAAGATATACACTCCCCACCCTTATCAATTCTTGAAGCAAAAAACCTCTCATGTCTAAGATTTATAGACTTTACAACTTATAACAAGCAAAAGTCATTACAAATTACTAACTTAACCTGCTGAAGATATTTCAAGGTTATGTTTTCAATATTCAAAGACCATTGAAGGAACTTTGTTTGTTACTAGTATTGCCAATTTAAAATATCAGGCATTAAAGCACAATTCTAGCCTGATATGCTATAACAGTATTACTATGACAAAGGCGAAACTACACTGATAATAAAGATATAATCAATTGTACTATTCCCAAAGCTACAATCATAACTGAAAAGCAATAATAAAATAATAAATAAAGAATAACCTACCAACACCCATGGAGGTCAACAACAGCTGCAAAATGCTATAAGCTTTTGTCCTCAAAGTAGGCAGTTTTGCTATTTTGAAGTACTCTGTTATAAGCCGTATGATGCTAGCACCATGAGGTAAGAGTTGGCTGCAGGATGACAGACTAAATCAGTCTTTTTCTATCTAAGATCAGATTTTTCTATCTTAGGTCATATTCAAACATTAATATGAAAGAGATTCTATAGAGGTCCAATTGTTCGTTCCAAAATTAGTGACAGCTAACTAAGTAACTAGTCTAATTGAAAATACCAGTTACCTTCGCATTCCTTTAATAGTTGCATTGAGCAAATCCAAGAAAGTTGAATGTAACGATGGAAGCTCAAAACAAATAAGCTTTTGATGCAATGAAGTTGTAGAAGGGAACAACTTATTATGCAATGATCCATCAACTAAAAGCACTCTTCGCATCAAAGCCATCAAAGCATGAATCGGAACATTGACCTTTGCCAATAAAAGAGTAGGACTTAGAAATTAAAATAAATTTAATTTATAACTTACACTAGTAAGTTATGAGCATTAGGTAAGAAACAGAAATGTTCTGATTTAAAAAAAACCTGAACTGGATAATGACTAGTCAGCATCACACTGCAGCAATGCGTAAGAGCTGAAATTGTAGGAACAGTAAAGACACGAAATTTCTTCATGACATGCACATTGCCTCCAGGTATTACTTCATCTCCCAATATTGGTAGAGGATCAGCTCCAGGTGGAACTAGCAGCAGCATAATATCACGGCCTTTCTTTTCTGTAACATTAGAATGGTTAAAAAATAACCTGAAATGGTAGAATTGAAACAATATTGGCAGCAAACTGCCATATTATACCTTCTTCAAGCCCAATGAAAGCATCATTCAAAAGATTGTTTATCACAATCAATATCCTCCGAATCATCAGTGACCAACTGTCCTCAGATACTCGAACAGAAGGTAACAAAGCTAATGTTCTCGAAAATTTCTGGAGCATTGGAACAGTATATATATGTAAGACTTGGGGATTTCATGACAAGGATCAAGAAAGAAAAGGAAAGAAAAAAGAGACATGACGTGCATAGGTTAATGTGTTCTCACTATTGAATTCTCATTATACACAGATAGAACTCAAGGCAGCACCCCTCACCTCAGATGGTTTTACATGGATTTCCGTACTCATAATCTTTGCTGCAATAGCAGATTCAACCTGAAATTTGCAAATGTAAGTACAAAACTATAACAGAACAGTTAGGGTGATAGAAATACCATATACAGATACAGTATCATGTTTACTTCTAATAGACACAAGCGATTAATGGACTTGTGAAAAATATGCATTGTATATTGGGAACTTGGGGGATTCAGGGAATAGAAACTTAAATAACAGCCAACATGCATGGAAAACACACGTGGCACCACAGTGTTAATGACAGGACCTGTGCCATTTTCCCCTCTTCCTTTTAAATTTAGGAATTTTTTTTTTTCCCAGGGGGTGCTGGAGAGAGGAGTGTGGAAAAAATCACAGAACACATCGATCCCCACTTAAAATCTGCATTTCCAAGATTACAAAAATAACAAGCCACTGAAAAAATATCTAGAGCTCTAATGGCTGTTCAATTCTGCTAATCATATAGACTGAGAAGATAATCAACAAACTTGTATCAAATACCAACTTCTACAATACAATCCTATCAGGAAAAACAAAATGCTATGAACGGCTCAACTTTTATTTCTATGTTACTCTGGAAGAACCTTCCTTTTCTCCCTGGGCAATAAGCACTAGTGTCATGGGCGTAAACATGGCCAAGGTGGTGGATCTAGCAAGGCCACACCCTAACTAAAATTAGAGATAAGAATAGGATAAGAAAAGGTTCAGTTTAGGAAAGATTCTTTAGGCAAATGAGAGTCCAAATCTATAAGGACTCTACCTCTAGGTTGCTTGGGTGTCAAGTCTTAGGGAATATAAATAAAGGGATCATGTACTTGTAATATTAAATAAAGAATTAGAGGATTCAATCCTCAAGTTCCCTATATTTTCAGCTCTTCAGATCTTTCTCTCTCTCCACCTCGCCCTCTGGCCTCCTTCCACTACAATTTAGGCTTACCACCCAAGCTAGACCATCACAACTACATATTAACCCAGAATAGGAAATGATTAGAAAAAAAAAAAGGATGTACTTTATTGTAGTGCCGGTTTACAGAGGATGGGTACAATTTAATAACTGTCCTCAGCAAATCAATTGCTTCATCCTGCAGAAATAGATATAATTACACATATTACCATCTTGTGGTTGAACGCAAACTAATAAGCCATAATAATGAAAAGAGCAGATCATACAGCTACTAGACCAGTTTCATTTAAAAGCCGCAGCACCGGTTCAATAACTCTTCCAGCAAAGGATGATCCCTCTTTCTTTAAGTTCAAAAACTTAGCCAATCTAATCAGAAAACGAATTATGTGGCTTTCATCAGTGTAAATTAAATAGACATGCAGAACAAAACACATGAAGTGAAGTATCAAACTTTAGTGTTTCAAGCAATCAAAACTGCAATACAAAACTGATTACCTTTATTACAACTTAGAAAGAATGACACATATAAATTATTAGTCAAATGAAAACATGAATCTTGAAATTTGGAACTGTCCTGAAGATTGGAAGTTCAATTCACAAATATTCTTCTTACTGCAGGATAGTGTGCAGTCATGTCTTAGCTACTTCAGAACTAATAATTATATGGCCTATTACAAAACTACTAAACAGACCAATACAAGGTAAACTTAGATAGTTTTGAAAAAAAAAATGACTTGAATGCAATAGTCCACTTGTACAGCCAAGCAGAACTAAAAAAAGACAAACAGTAAACGGGTTAAATTCAGACATCAGAACCATATGCAAATTCCTTGCGAACACTAAGAAACTTTATCAAGTGGTGGTTCAAATGATAAAATAACAATCAAAGTTTAATTGCATAAGCATAGACAATCCAAAGATATGCTCGGCGGCTTAAATAAAAATAATCTTCCATTACTTACCTTACAAATAAATCAGACATGGAAGTACAGGAAATAACAATAACAAGTTGAGAGCAAGAGGAATCCTGCAGCAAGAAAATGAGAATACATCAGTATAGAATTATCGTGTGACTGACAACAATTCAGATATATATGATGAAGTTTAAATTTAAATAAACAATGCACGTTTCAAGGAGCCAAGGTTCAAGGAGAATGCCAATAGATCAAATCCTGAGAACTATAATTTCTCCACATTTTCATTCATATGTCCACTTAGATGGACTAATCAGCAATAAGGCACTAGAAACCTCCCTGCTGCCTGCCTATCACCTAGAACCTTTTGAAACCACTGATTTCTTTTTGCAGTACAATCATCTTATTATTTCATTGCATAACCACTGTCAGGACAGACAAAGTTAGCTGGTACTATAAAAAAGTCACAGCTGAAATACAGACTGGAAAAAAGGTAAAAGAAAAGGAAAAGATTGCCATAACTCATACTGTTTGTCAAAGACTAGATATACTGAATAAGATGGATGATGTTACATGACGAACCATAGTTCAACACTGATTTGTTGTGGCTTACAGACATTAAAAAAGAGGAATTTTGACATGACTTAACATTCAAACAGATTATCAATTTACAGAGAAGTGTACTGAACGTGAAGTTTCAAATGTATTGATCCTTCATCCGAAGATACTAAACAGACCAAAACTTAGAAAAAAATGTTGACTGGCATGTTCTGGTTTAGGTTTATATTTTCTTGGTGCTTCGTCTAATACTTGTGACTTTCAAACAAGTAATATGTATCAGAAAATAAACAAAAATATACAAAATTAGCAATATGTAAGAAGTAATAGCATAGTGTTCTGAACAACCAAAAACAGAACTACCTAAAAAGGCACCATCAATCAAGAAGAAATAATTAAGACTCAGCTACTAATCAGTATGAGTATTACTCCCAAGTAGTGATACTGGAGAGAAGCATGCTAGACCTGTTTTTCAGAGGCATCGTAAAACTAAAGACTCTATGGCTAGTCTTATTCCTGAATCACTTGAAAACCTAGTGCAACATCAATATAACTCCTGCCAAGGTAAACCATGTCTGGAATTTACTGGTTCTCTAGACAGCATGATGGACTTGCCAGAGAAGGTTTTCATAGCAGTAAAAGAAGCCCACCTCAGCAAATAAACTACAGAAAATTGCAGATCACTTCAATTACCTCGCAAAGACACAGTATCAGTTTCATTGTATATCGTCCTACTGAAGTTTATAGCAAGCATTTGAAAGATGTTAAATACATCTTCGACTAAATGATGGGATTGCCCAGAAATTGAAATGGCGTTTTTTTTCTCTTGGATATGCAGAGAGCTGTGCATCAATGCAAGGAGAAGAAGTATAAGAATACAATGCACACACACAACAGCAATGAATAAAAAGAAAAGGCAAAGAAACTTCAGAGGATAGTACAAGTTAGAAATTTGTGAACATACATTTTACATAAATAGCACGGAATTATATGCATCACCTGCAAATTAACCAGAATCTTCTCAAACCAAATGGAGTGCGATTCTGCAAATCGCTCATTTCTGCACTCTTGGAAAGTCACACCGAGAAAGCAAGTACCCAACCAACAACTGTATTTCTAATGAATTGTCAAACAAAAAAGGCAAGCATATTAGTAAAAGCTTTGTGCTTCAATTCTTCTACAATAAAGCATTAAATGTGAAGGCAACAAGGGCATAGCTATAGATCAACAGGTACTATTTTCAAACCTAACTTGCAGTAAAAAAAACAGGAAAATGACAATATATGCAAAATAAATGAAGTTAAGCGATATAAACAGCATTACCTTCTAAATGTTTCTGTCATTCAATTTTAGTGGTAATTTTAGTAACAGAGAAGTGAAAAGTAGAAACTTCACAGATTGGCAATTCTATTGATTTAGCAGCCTCTACCTAAAATGACACTAGTTAAATAGTATGATACAGTAGCATAAATGAAACACAACTTCATGATCAAACTAACAGAGGAGCTGAAAAGAAATGTGCCACATATAGGCACTAACAGGTGTGGAATGGGTTATCTGAAATGTCATAGCACAATCAAAAAAAATTAGAGAAACACTAGACCAGATCATCCTTTTCAATTTACAAAATGCCTAATACCATAGGGTACATCCTTGTGAAGCGGGAGTTTTTATTCTACATATACACAACACATCGAAACTAAAATACAGTCCTTCTGAACTACCTATTCAGTAAACTGTGGTAGGAGTCATTCTCATTGGTGTCCCGAAATTTCAAATTGAAGCAGAGGAGCCCTTGATTTCGCTTAATACAAACAAATATATAAACCTAGTTCCATCACACCATCCTAGGGGAATTTCTCTACAGAAGGAAATTGCCACACACTAAACAGTAGCATATACCCATGGATGAAGAGGCGAATGTCATTTATCAAGACAGAGAGGGCAGAGGAGGGAACACAGGACCACCACCATACCGAGTCGCTCTCCACCAGCGCCACGACACGCTCAACCCAGGCATCGACGGCGGCGTGCCACGCCTCAGCGAGCTTCGGGTTCGCCGGCGCGCCGCGGCCCGGGAGATCCTCCGTGAGTAGGCCGTGAGTGCGGACCGCCTCGAGGATGGAGGCGACCTCCGTCGGCAAGAGCTCGGCGGCGCCGCCAGGCTGCGGAAGGCGCTCGGTGACCGCGCGGAGCAGTCGCGGCTTCAGCCACGGATCGTTGACGTTGCCCAGAAAACCTCCGCCGCCGGAGCCTGCCGCCATCGGAGGCTCTGGCCTGGTAGACTCGCGCTGGCGGCCGCGGTTTGTACGGCGGGGCGGGGGCAACGACGGCCGGTATCACGGTACTGCTCCGCCGGCGGCGTGGTGTGTGGGGAAAAGGAGGTTTATAGGGTTTTAGGTTGAGAAGAATATGTTGGGTGACGTAAGCTGCCCTCAAACTCAAATGGATACGAGGCAGCCCAACGCGTCCCGGCCTCCGGCAGCACGACGGCGTCCGGCTCCTCCTCGAGCAGAATGAGGGGCGGTGTTCAGATCAGGCTCGATTTCATCTTGGTCTTGTGCCCTGAGCTTGCTCCAGATGTGGCGGCGCCCTAGGGTTTCGGCAGCGCGAGAGATTTTTGGGACGGGGAGGTGAGCGGACGAGAGAAGACAGAATTGGACAACGGAGAGGCGCGAAGGCTTCGCGCCAGAGCGTATTTCTCAGTGGCATTTCAGCGTAATTTCACTTTGAACAAAAGGTACTACCCGAACGCAATCGAAACCGGACCGATCAAATTTTCCCGTATTCAACTAATTTTATATACGGAGTACTAAACAGTATTAGCGTTTTTATTTCCAAATTTTATTATAAAAATATATTTTATAACTAATTGAAATATACATAGTATTTTATATCATAAATTTAAGAATTTTTTATACAAATTTAATTAAAGTTCAAACTCATTGACTCTTTGAAAACCAAGAATTATATTTTTTGGGACTAGTACGTATAATATTTTTAGAACTATATATAAATAAAAGGTACCACTTAAAAAAAGATCACAAAAATATTGAAAGAACATTACAATTTAATTTTAGCTGTCCGGGTCCTCATGGCTCGAGAGCGACTGATGATGTCATTATCTTTAACTTGCAAAAATAAACTCACCGTCAACAAACCCGGTAGCTAGCTGCTCTTATGCTACGCGTCAGGACTATGGCTCCACCGTATGGAAAAAATAAAAGCATGTTAGTTATATATCGATAATTTTCTAATCATGTGATACGTGCTTGCATTGTGATGGTCATTCTGTCATTGTCACAATTTAAATTTCTCCTAAATTTGACTGAGGATTCAACCCCTATTATGGGAATGTTTCTGACATCCTGGCACATCTGCTTCACAAGATTGTCAACAAGCTATATGCGAGAAGGTTGACACCATTGATGGCCATGGCTAACACCACACCACGAAAGAGTTCAAGGAATCCCTGTTGGTTAGGTTCAAAACAAAAATCATCCACACTGTTAAGCGCATACATGTCAGAACCTTGTTCCCAGTGCCATTCGTTAACATTCTCTTCTTCTATAATCCTATATTATTAGAGCTGCATCTCTTTCTTTTTCTTTTATAATTACGAATTGATCTTTATATTAAATGTTAAGACCAAACACAATGCACGTGGTCATGCGTCATATTCGCTTGGCTTATCAACCAGTTTATCAGTCATTGAAATAATATTTTTCTCTCACAACAAAACAACCTCAGTCGGCTTATCAACCATCGAGAACAGATCATATTACAAAGCAAGCAGTTGAAACTTGAAAGACGAGACCCTGATCTGATCGCTGGTAGTGGTAGAAGTATATAGATCGTTAGTGACACCAGGAAACACGCACACAACTACTACTGCTATAGTGTACAGATAGCAACCATCTTTTCTTCTGTTCGTATCTGTCGTATGGGAAAAGAGAAGAAGAAAGAGCAGCAGCAATCCAAGGCATCGCTCCACTGCTTTTTTAGAGCATCATCGTTGTTGGATTCTAGATTTAATAGCAGGGCGGAAAAAGGTTGTCCATGGGCTTTGGCCCAGCCAATCACCCTAACTCATACTAATCACACTTCCAATAAAACATGTCTTTTGGGCTTGCGTCGCAAAGAAACCATATACCAAGTCACTCGTGTGCACCCTCCCACCGTATTGTCAGAATATCTCAAAAGTGTGCCGCAAACGTACCTACATCTGGACCATCAATCTGGGAACCTCTCACAGTTCAAACAGAGTTCTTTTGTGGATCTCAACCTGAGAGATGGTGCGGAAAGCCAAGAAACGCTAAGGGTTGTTCTTCTGGTGCGACTCCTACAGCTCATGTTGTTACGCACCATGTGGATGGCCTTCTTCTTCTTGTGATGCTCCTTCGTATAGTCTTCCTAAATCAGACATCTGTCATGTGTGTGAGAGAGAGCCTCTCGCCTACCGCCATCCTCCTCCCAATCCCAATCCCAACCACGAAAAGCCCGATTGCGTGCGAAGATAACAAATGAAACCCTAGAGTGAACTCAGTTCAGTTCGGGGAAGAACGGTCGTTGGCGGGGTGCGACATGTGTCGAGGTGGGGTGGCGTGGCCATGGCCAGGGTCGGGTGGCGCTGGGAAGAATAGTTGCGAGGACGATAGAAGCAGACATGAGAAGGAGAAAACAGGAAGAAACAAACCGTTTATTTCTCGGCATTGGTGGATATATTTCACCAACTCCACAATATTGGAGTTTCCAAAGCACCTCAAAGAGATGCTCCGTGGATTTGGGAGTTAGATCCACGTTTTTGGTAGATTTGGAGTTCGCAGACCTAGGACGTTTAGGGTTTGTTTGGCACGGCTCCTCCTGAGAGGCTTCTCCGAGGAGCCAGAAGAGCCGTTTTGGAGGAGCTACAATTAACTCCTTTTAAACTGTTCTGACTCCTTTGTTTTTTTTACTGAAAACAACTCCACCAAGAAAACATTTGGTAGGGCTCCTTCGGAGGAGCCAGAGCTGAAGCCAAAAAGAAGCCATGCCAAACAAGCCCTTAGAATCTAAAGACGCGTGGAGCTCTGCCAAACACCCCTTAGGGCACCACCAATAGTTTTGCAAATAAAGTGATCCCCCCATAAACTATAAATATTAAATTACTATTCACACAAACAAACCCACCCCTACTTTTGGTTTTTAAAGGATTTAAAAATTATATCTACCTTTATTTTCTCCGCTCTTATGTTTTTTGCATTGACCATCTTCTCTCTCAACCCTTTTAACTTTGCAAGCCACTATGACAAAAAAGTATATCACCTATATTTTTTAAACTGATCATAAAATGATACTTATAGCTTTCAAGCTAGTAAAATGTTGCATTGGGGGGCCTTAAGATGGGAAAAGATCCGAGTTCCAAATTTAAAAAG